>PVJN01035497.1:0-22080 GCA_004026805.1 Lasiurus borealis | reverse complement strand
CTGTTAATTCTTAGGGGGAAAGGGGTGAAGGGCGTACAGGGAGAGACTGGACAAAAATCATACACCTATGGAGGAGATCAATGGGAGGGAGCTAAGGGCAGAGGGAGGGTGGGAGCTGGGTGGAGGGGTGCTATAGAGGGGAAAAAAAAGAGAAACAAATGTAATAATCTGAATAATAAAGATTTAATTAAAAAAAAAATAAACCCTTCAAAAATTACAGTAAAGCAATGCTGTTCTAAATGGGTCATCATTTAATTTTTAGATATTTATGTGTTATGAAGAGCAAACTGGCTTTCTATCCCAAAATAGCTCAATTATGTTTTGATTGCAACATCAGATTTTTCAAGAATCTTGGCTCTCAAATACTGTAATCATTTATGCCTAAGTTGATAATTGCTTTACAAAAATAAAAATTGCTGCTGTGGTGGTGGTATAGTGTTGGTAGATGTGGTGTTTTCTGTCAATGTAGCGATATCACAATGTGCCCAGCTTTATTGATTTTGGAAAAAAACATGCTTTCTTCTGCATGGTTTTGGGTTTCTGCATCTTCCAGGGAAGGAAGAGGAGAGAATGGACTGGTCACCCATCTCCATGACCTTTAGCAAAGATTTTGCTAAGTACTTTTCTTCATTGGCAAAGGCCTCAGTCAAGACATGAAAGAACATTCAGTCCATTTATCCAAAATTTCCCCAAGGAATACTTATTTTAAAAAATAAAGTACACTCTAAGTGACCCACGTCACATTTGTCCTAACATATGTATCACAAACTTGTGGAATAGTGAGCAGTTCTGGGCATGCATTTAGCCCTGTGAAAGCGATGCACCATAATGGAGGCATATTTCACAGGTCCTTCGTATTACCATTTTTCCCACAGGGGAAAATGTATTATAAGGAATACATACATAGTTGCCCTGAATTGTAACTTTTCTCTAAATTTCTTTTTTATTTTTCACTGAAAGAGAAAAATGAACTTATTGGTTTTGGGAACTCAGATCAAAAAGCTTTTAATAGAGAGAACAGATGGACTGCTTCAGGTACCAACTCTTTGAGGCTGCTATTGCATTAAATTTAATGACTATAGGCAGGACCAAATCATTCTTAATGTATAGTAGTCATACTCTTATTCATTTTCACCTTCCATGTTTCAGTTACAGGATCAACTGTAGTCCAAAAACATTAAATGGAAAATTCCAGAAATAATTCATAAATTTTTAATTGAGTGCCATTCAAAGTAGCATGAGAAAATTTCATATCATCCAGCCCCATCCATCCTACCCATGCTATATAAACTACCTGCCCCTTAGTCACTTAGTAGCTGTCTCAGTTATTAGATGACTCTTATACTAAAATGCTTGTGTTCAAGTAACCATCATTTTATTTACAAACTAAAGGCCTAGTGCATGAATTCATGCACAGATGGGATGCAGCTGGCCCACCCTGATTGTGACTAATCAGGGCGGGGCTGGCTGGGGGAGGGGCCACAGGCAGTTGGGGGTGGGGCCAACCCTGCCCCTGATCAGGTTTGTGAGGCCGATCGGGGCTACAGTGTACATCATCATAACTGGTCATTCCAGTCATTCAAGCAGTCCAGCAGCTTGGCATATATATATGCAATAATTACATAAATGGCTGATCTCAAAGCCAGTCATGTAATTATTGCAATCTATTGTTGTACTTGTTCTATTTTATTAGTAGTTATTGTTGTTATTCTCTTACTGTGCCTAATTTATATGCATGTATAAGAAAAAAACATAGAAAAATAAGTCCTCTACATCATCTATAATTCTACAACTTTAAGCAAAAGGACATATAACAAAACCATTTTTACCATAATCTAAGTGCTATAAACAAGAATTAAGTTCTTCTGTAATCTCATCAATGTTGCAACAAAACAACATTGAGCAAATGTTATTTGAGGAGCTACTATATACATGGGGTTCAGTACCATCCACAATTTAAAGCATCCACTCAGGGTCTTGGAACTTATCCCCTAAATAATGGGAGACTACTGTAACTTCCAACTCTAAATTTAATCATTCTGGTCATCTGTGCACTGCAGAGTATGTCTTTGTTCACAGCCTAAAGTTTAAGTAACATCCATCTAAGCTTGCTAAGCTTAGTAGGTCCCACTTCTTGCCCCACACTAAGAGAACAACATAGACTCAAAGTTATCAGATACCTTTTTAGATAAAATTTCAGTGAACTCTGCACATGATGATCTTGGTCAATGTTATCTTGGGAGAAAACTAGTATCTTTTTCCTCATGTCTGCCTAGTAAAAATGTACAACCTCCTCTTGGGAAGAAACCATGCAAAAAATAATAACACAATGAGAAAACATGAGGATGCAGCCCTTTCACCCTGTTGTCAGTTCCAGAGCAGGGTGCCTACGCATCAAAGTTGTTCAAGGTAACAAAAATGATAACCAGCCCAAGTGATTTTGCTGTCAAGGGGGTGATGTGTAAGTAGGTTACAGAACCCTTAGAAAGCAGGTAAATTTTGCTGGGGGCGGGGGGAGGGAGCGGTAATAGCATTAATCAAAGTAGTAGAATAGCGAGAATAGCATAGTTGCAGTGAAAATTATAAGTCTTCTCTTTGGAATATAGTTTTTAAGTATCTAATGTTCAGATTTAGTTTTCCTATGAGAGCATTAGTCATATAGGCTTCAGCTATCTTTGTTGTCCAAGCAAAAATACTTGTGTTTTTAAGTTCTAACCATATTCCTGTTCACCCATGACATCTCTAAAATGATTTCTCTTAAAACTTAGCCAAGGCAAAGGAAGCACTTTCCCAGTGGCAGGTTTAACTCCCTATTTTTTTTTTGCAAGGTCTACTAAGGAAAATGTGTCCAATTTGGAAATAACAGATGTGTAATTTCTTTTTACATGTCAGTCCTCACCAATAAAAACCTAAGGTGAGAGAAGAGCTTTATGAGTCAGAGAAAAAGATGCAGTCCTTTCACACTGGGCCTATTGCTTGCCATGTCAGAACTTCAACAAGTCTCATTGATCTTGGAATACAGAAATCTGCATTTAGTATAACCCATCAGGAGCAAAGAGGACCTCTCTGTAAGCCTGCCCCCTAACCCCACACTCTGTGCAAGAGCTGCAGAGGTTCTCTGTCATTCCTCCCTCTACCCAGGATGGCTGCTGACATCTGCACAAAATATGTTTGGTTAACTCCCAAGACAGGAGGAGGAATGTTGTCCAGATATATGGCAGGCCAAGATACTACCCTTTAAATTAAGAGGTGCTATTGCTGCTTCAGTCGTCTGTAGGGCATGCACTTTAGGCTGTTGATTTTGTTTTGTTGTTTATAATGGTGGTAAAACATCTGTTCAGACACCAGCCTATTCTGTCACCCATTGTCTCCAGTGACAGATGCCATATCCATTTTGGAGGAAAACTGATCCAGAATAAAATGCCTGTAGAAACAGAGGGAAAAAGCAAAGCAACCATGGGTCATCCTCACTTTTCATTGGACCTAACTGGTTGGGGACAATCTATGTCAAAATCAGAAGTCATGTTCAAATTTCATGAGTTTATGTGGCATGATTTACTATAACAATAATTTCAAGATAAGGTAAGCATGATCTGAAAAATGCAGCATCTGATTCAATCAACATGCAAGCTTGGCAAAATTCCTTTGTACTTGTGCCCTAGAATGGTCTTAATTTTCTAAGCCAGCTTCTGCCATTTCTAAAGGCAGAGACCTAAAGTTATAGGAAAAAAGTTTGACAGCTGACACAAACAAGGATCTATTTAGTTGATTCCTGTTTGTCTGTTATAAAGGTAAACTCGTGTTCTACCGAAATCGTTTGTGAGACAACTCATTTATACAGACTAAAATTTTATAAGGGCATAACCAGAACATTTTTATTCCTGAAAAGTATCTAAAGAGATATCAAACTTTTAAAAGGCTTATAGCATATCAGATGTTTGGAATTTCTTGCTTAGTAAGACTTTGAAAGCAATTTGAATTTTCTTCATTCCTCTTTAAAACCCCAGGACCTCCTATTTAAATTGCACTTAAAAGGAAAATAAAAATATTTTATTTTATTTTCTTACTGAGTTTCCTAATTCTAGCTTCATACATTAATATCATTGTTGGATGAAACAACGGACATTATAGAAGAGGAATTAAGAAGCTGATTACAGAATCCGCATGTAGCCATAGCTATATTTCTGCTGAAAGACTAGCTCAGATATATTCAGCTTAAAGTCAGGAAAAATGAGCAAGATTATTCTTAGGACACCATGCTACATTTCTTCATCCTCACAACATCCCCTGTTCGATTAATAGAAACATTAGCTGCATTCATATTTTACAGCCAGTACAAAAGAAGCTATTGCTTTTCATTATAAATATTCTGAACACTTCATTCAAGAGAATAATGCACTTGATTACATACAAAGATACATGCACAGGATTCAGGGTGTCAGTGCTTCAATGTCTCCATTAATGTACTTAATTTTCTGAATTTTATATGTCTCAAGAAGAACATAAGTTCCTCTGTATTTCCACCTCCTATAAAATACCACACTATAGAAAATACTCAACATAGTTTTGTTGAATGAAAGAATGGATATTATAGGAGGAATTAAGAAACTGATTATAGAATTCAAATGTGGCCATAGATACATTGCAGCAGTGTATCTAAGAGCAAGATATTGAGAGAGACTGAACTCCTTACCATATGCAAGGCTATGTGCTAAACTATGATATATCAGAAAGAGTTTGCATCCATTGATATTTATGTCATGAAAGAGTATTTGTTGGAAATCTCATTTCCTGTCTACTTCAATGCCTGTTACAGAAATGTGATAGATGATAGAATAGACACAGCCAATGTTGTGGGGGGAATTCCAATATCAGTTGCAAATGACCACGGAGGCTACTAAGTTGGTAATAAACAAGCAAGGATTTATTGAGCTGGCCAGCAACTGCTCTGCCTTTCTCCACACAGGGAGTCCAGAGAGCAGCCATGACCCTTTGTGTAGGACCACTTTTAAGTATCCTGTTTTTGCAGGACAAACAACCCAAGACAAAACAGTTTTTCCCTAGCAACGTCAGAGTTCACGACCATGTTATTTACAGGGTCATCTTCTTCTTCAGAAAGCTAACAGTGTTCTATGAAAGAAGCCTATGTGCTGGGTAGGGGCCATGAGACCGTATCTCAAGGCCTGGTCTGATATCAGCACTGATAAGATATTACCTTATCTTGAAATTATTGTTATAGTAAATCATGCTATAGTCCATCTATAGTCCAGGCCTCTCTGTAATGGGGCATACTCAAAATTCCCACTCTCTAACATTCCCCATTGGTTTTATGTGTATGAGTCAAATCATTGACTCTTTTGGGTCATTGTTGGCAAGGAAGTTATATTGACCCATGAGGATTATAAGCTTGATAGAATTAATTCTCTGCTGAATAAAGTCAGTGGGCCTGTTTATAAGATAAGGGCTCGGAATGAGGACCAGAACTAATCTTTAGAGGGTCTGAAGAGCTCTGGACTCTATTTTGCCTGGCTGTCTTAAGCCAGGTATGATGAAGCCATATCGGATCCCTCCACCTTGACTGCTGTGAGGGTAGTCCTTTCCAGGTAGGAGTCAGTCAGAGTTACCCTGACTGATAGACCGGATCAGACATGCTTCTGGACTGCTTTCTGGGTGGACTGTAAAGCCTGTAAGAACTTGAGTAAAGATTGGTTATGGATTTTAGCTTTTCTAGATTGGGTTTCTATGAAAGCTGGTGAGGTGGGTAGGTCAGGGTTTGGAAGCGTCATTAAAATCTGTAGAGGCCCTACTGGTTTTTAGGTCAGACTCCCGGGCTGCGTTATTTGCAGCCTCGTTCCCTCTTGCTTCTGAGGAATCCCCTTGTCTCACATAGGTAGAGATGGGAAGACTTAATTACATCTGGTAGTGCTAGTTGGCCCATTGTCTTTGCTCTGCTCATATCTGTCTAACTGCCTTATTACCTTAAGGATCCTGGCTCTGAATTATTTTAGGGAAAATGGATGTCAGTGGGCTCTTCTAGCTACTTCCTGCTGAGACGGTCTAGAAGTTTTTCTCAGAGCCAAGAGGTCCTTGCTAGTCTTTTTTATGGATTTTCCAAAGTAATATTTTCTGAATGTATTATAATAAACAGTAAATGTTAGATTTCTTTTATCAGTCCCTCTATAAGTACTTTGGCATAACTCCCCTCTGTTTAGGGAGGCAAAATGCAAATTATTTACTCTTCCTCGCTTACTGGTCTGTATTACTTGATTTCCTTACAACATTTCTCTTCTCCTTCCACTTCCAAATTAGCCTTTAAACCTTCTTTCTATGTCTTTTAAAAATGTATAACCATGCCTCAGATCTTCTACTCAGTATTTCTTATTCTTTGAAACCTCAATCCTTTATGATTCTTAAAAAGTAAACAGCCAGACTTTCTTAGATTAATACTTATGACTTAGATCTTCTGTGATAAAACTAAGAATAAGTAAAAATATTTCCTTTTGAGAAACAGAGATTTTTAAAACTTAAACTAGTTTTAACATTGAAAGTATTATATCTTAAAGTTCCTTTGCTGAATATTCTACCACTGTCCAAGAAGTACCTAGTAACCCCACCTTGCCTGACTCAGACAATGAGATTTTCTTATGTGCATTGGAGTGTTAAAAAGAAGAAAACGGGGCAAAGGAAGATCCACTGTGTTTTGTAGTAGCATAGTTCATATAAGCAAGAAACCAAGGACACCTGCAGAGCAGGTTGTAGCCAACAAAATCAACAAAAACCTATCTCTCCCTGCTGTCCTCAATGACTCCCCTCTCCCCCTCCTTTTTCTGAATTAACCGTTTACTCTGTCCTTAGGAGGGGAAATAAGGCACGTGGTTTGAGATCCTATATAACCAGGCTTTTTACACTTAAGGAACAACTGCTGTCTCTCCCAGATTTTCCTTCTTTACTCCAAAACCCCAGAAGATCTCAACCTTCACTACTTCTGATATCTCCAACCATCCCCTGTTCCCCAGCCTAGGGCTTCTCTATCTCAGCAGGCTGAGAGTAAATTCCAAAATGTTAAGCTAACACAGCAAAATTATAAATCAAGGAAAAGCAATTAAAAGTTCTCTATTGTCTTCTCACCATCTTTAACACAGACTCACACTTACATTTATATACCAGACATTCTGAGTTTTTGACTTCTGGGAAGGTGATCCAGCTCCCCCTTCCACTCCCTGGGATGTGCGAAAGTCGGCCATTCCTGCTCACAAAATTTCTATAAATCTAAAGCATTAACAGAGGCTCCATAATCATCTACTCGCCACGTGAATTCTGAAAATTTTTCAAAAAACGTTGCAGAGGAGAACATGGAGATACCGACGAACCTTGACCCGTTTTGATGGAGACCAACACGACAAACACAAAACAAACAATCTCGACACCAACACGATAAACACAAGACAAACAGTACGGACTCAACTACACCTGTCCTGGGCTGAGGACACCATCGTGTCCTCCAGCCACAGTCTGGAGGTTATGCTGCATCCAGCCCTCTGACAAACACTTACCCTTGAGATCTCAACCTAGGCACCTGTGACGTATCTCCTGTGAGACCAGTCTCCCCTTTTTCAGTAAATCCTTGCAGCTTCCACCTCTGGCCTTGGTCCCTGGAAAGGAAGGAGAGCCTCCAGCCCACTGAGCAGGGGTCCCTCTCACCTCCTGCGGGTATCTCACTGGCACCTCCAAATGTTGTGGGGTGACTTCCACGACCAGTTGTAAATGACCACGGAGGCTGCTAAGTTGGTAATAAGAAAGCAAGAATTTATTGAGCTGGCCAGTGGCTTTTCTGCCTTTCTCCACACAGGGAATCCAGAGAGCAGGTGTGACCCTTTGTGTAGGACCACTTTTAAGTACATTTACCATATCTTGTTTTTGCAGAGTGAACAACCCAAGACCAAACAGTTTTTCCCAAGCAATGTTAGAGTTGATGACCATGTCATTTACAAAGTCATCTTCTTCAGAAAGCTGACAGTGTTCTATGAAAGAAGGACTACGTGTTGGGAAGGGGCCATGAGACCATATCTCAAGGCCTGGCCTGATGTCAGCAATGACAATTCTATCTGGGGGATAGTCCAGACCTCTCTGGAATGGGGCATGCTCAAAAATTCCCACTCTCTAATAGCCAATACTAAGTCACTTTTTAATAATTGAATTTCAGAATCATCCACACTTTCCTTCCTGAGTTTCCTAATTCTAGCCTCATATTCTAAAATCGTAAGTTCTCTTCCTGTTTATGTCTATTGCTTTTTCCTAAATTGGATGCCTAAGTAATATTTTTGCTTTTGTTGTGATGCTGTAATGTGGGTGTGGGATATAAGGAGCAAAGCTGAGAAGAGTTTCTGTATAATCTATGTTTGTCAAATCTTGGGACTCCTTGATTTTCTCCTCCTATGAAATAAAGGATTCAGAAGAAAGAATTTTGAGAGATGGACAGACTTGTTCAGAATGATCCCCCTAAAAGTTTCTGCTACCTCAGGTAATGGTGAACTCTGGTCTCTCCCCTCTGAGTTTCCTAAAGATATTGATATTTTCAAACAGAAATTGACTTAGTTCATTTCCTTAATAATTATCTTTTTTAAAAGCTGGAATGTTGTTAACCCAAATTCTTCATGAGCCTTCACTAATCTACTTAAAACCTTTTCCCACCTATGGCACACATTCTAAACTAACTCCAGAAATAATTTTTGATTTCATTAAACAAAGACTAGCTGCTATAATTATAACTCTACTTCATTGGTATGAATGACCGTGTTTATAAGTGAAGAAATGGCATTGCTTTAAAAAATTATGTCAGTTGGCTTTCTCTAAGTATTTTATCCAGGACGTTGTTCAGTTACTGCCAGTACTCACTCCTCTGATAACCCTGTCACTTAGGCTTTAGTGGTCACATGCCTGAGTTGTATCTCACAGGGATGGTTTCATATCTGTGGGAGCTTGGTTGCTTCCTTCAGAAAGGCAACAATAAAGGTCACTGCCAGCACAGCAGGACTGGAAATCCTAGGATTAGAATAATACCCTGTGTGGAATGGAGGGAACCTTGCCTAGAGAAGTCACAGCAAACCCAGGCCTATAAGTAAGGTATTTCATTCTCTCTCTGTAGCACTGTATGCAATTAAGTACTTATCAAATGGATTTGGGCAGAAAGATGTGCAAATCTTTCTTAACTGAGAGTTTGCTGGGAAACCAGTTCTCCAGAGGGGGTGATAGAAGGTCTGATTTTTAGAATTTGCCCGTCACTGGGTTGTAAATACCCAACACACATGCCAATTCAAGGTCTGAACATGATGTCACCAGGAAGAGGTACACAGTCAGCTCTGCCCAAGTCCATCCGTGCCACCTCCAGCACACACAGGGCCTCTGCAGGGCCCTCCCAGTTCCAGAACTCCCTGAGGGGTCAGCCCAGGCTTCTGCTGTGACTGTATCACATTTTAATCTCTCCTCCCCTTTCTTCTTCTCCTCTCAGCACAGGTGTTGCTCCTGAAAACATGCTCCCATAGCTGACTGCATTTGTATGAGTCTCAAAGTCACTTTCCCAGGGGCCCGGACCTATGATAAGGAGAAATGGGAGAAAGAGGAAGTTAAGCCTATTTTATATATATAATAGAGGCCTGGTGCACAAAGATTCATGCAGAATGGGCCTTCTTTACCTGGGCTGCTGGCACAGCCTTTGCTCTGACCCAGAGCTGCCTTTCTGCCTTTCCACACTGCCCATAGGCCCGGAGCCACTGGAGCAGTGTGAAACCCCTGAGTTGTCACCAGGGCGATGATGGAAGCATCCCAGCCCCCACCACTGGGCACCTGTGAATTCAAATTAACTAGCCGGCTTTGTTGGGTTAATTTGCATACTCACTCCTGATTGGCTGGTGGCCGTCATGAAGGCATGGTTAATTTGCATCTTTCTCTTATATTAGTGTAGATTAATATCAGGGAAAAGGAAAGAGAGATAGAAACATCAATGATGAGAGAGAATCATTGATCAGCTGCCTCCTGCACATCCCCTCCTGGGGATCAAGCCTGCAACCAGGGCATGTGCCTTTGACAGGAATTGAACCATTAACTCTCAGTTCATAGGTTGATACTCAATCATGAGCTACACTAATCAAATGAAAGTTATGTGTATTATTATTGACACTTAAGTGAGTGAAAACCCTCTGTTCTGTCTACTAAATCCATTAACTAATTAGATCAACTATTACTTCAACCTGGTTTCCTAATGAACCCCTGAATTTATCTTGATAAATGAATAAATAGGCTACTCATTGGCACTTACCTTTTTGTTCTGTCAGTCTTGATTCAAGTCTTTGGTTGCAGACAGACTACACACAAACTGGGGCAAATGTGGACAGGTGCTGACATTTGATATTCACAGTGCAATTTCTTTGTTGTTACAAAGAGAGTTATTGCAAGACTAGGAAGACTAAGTCACATGTCCAAATATTATTACTATCTTATTGGTCCTATTCTGTCACTAAAATACTTCAGAGCTAACTCTGAAGTGATTCCTTAGAGGTAAATAGCACTGGCAAATTGCCTTTATGCCACAGGAAGCTAAACAGAAGATATTAATGAGATGGTATCGGTAGTAGAGGAGCTATAATTTGTAGGCCTGGTAAAATTGTAACTTAGATAAAAATGTAGGAAACAAATTTTGAGTCTAGGCTATTTCCCCAGAAAAACACAATTTATGTAGTCAATTTTCAATTATCTGCCTAAGAAAAAAATAGCAATAATGGCAATTATCCAAAAGAGTGGATCGTGAACAAATTCATTTCTAGTTGACTTTGAAATATTGTTTTATATTTCTAAAACCAACATTTGAATATGGATGTATTATATATTCTGGAATGTTATGAAGCCTCTAACTTAAATCCTGGAGTCACAATTTAGAATCAGACTGCAGACAGTGGCTTACATGTTTCAACTTTGCTCATCTAATACATTTCTGCTGGCTATATTACTGCTGAGGTATCATAACCTCTTAGAATAATGTTAAAGTCATCCTAAAGTTGGAGAAATTTGTACCTATATGTTTCCTAGTTTATATTTTTCTAGCACTGATGTTAAGTAAATACTTATTTGTTTGAAAGGACAACCCACTTCCATGATTTTGCCTGTTTAAAGTTAATTTTTAAAATATTTTGTGTCAAAAAATGTTTTAAATGAGTGGTCAAGGTAAAGAGTTATGTCTAAGTAATATTTGAGATTTTTAAACTGAAATATCTGGAAAATTGAGTTGGGTATATTTACATTTGTAAACATTTTTCACGTGTATTTTGGCCCTGTTTTGGTTATTTTCATTCAGTAAATGCTAATATGTATAACATGTTATAACAACACCTGGCGTAGGGCCTGGCTCATGTTAGTAATCAGTAACTGCTTATTTCCTTCATTCCTTGCATCCTTCCTTTCCTTCATTAAATAGCTTTATACAAAACTAGAAGCCCAGCGTGCACAAAATCATGTGCAGTTGGGGTCCCTAGCCTCGCCTGGCCTCCATTGCTGGCTTCTGCTGCCCTGAGATGTTACATGAAGCTCCCTGCCCCGGAACACACCGCAATGCTCTCAGCCCCTCCACTGCTCTGTGAGGCTCCCCCTACCCCTGCACTGCTCCTCAAGGCTCCTCACACCCTGACATGCTCCAGGAAGTTCCTCCTGCCCCGAGATTGCTTTGCAAGGCTCCTCCTGCACCTCTACTGCTCTGGGAAACTGCTCCTCCTGCCCCACTACTGCTCCACAAGGCTCCCCCACTCCTTGACTGCTCTGAGAGGCTCCCCCCGCCTGGCAGCTACTCTGTGAAACTCCCCCACCTCGGGACTGCTCCACAAAACTGGCTGCCACTGGTGACGGCTCCGCTATGCTCCCTGCTGCCAGACGAAGCAGCCGGCTGCCCCCGCCCCTCCACAGTCCCCAGTCCCCACCACTGCCACCCTCCCCCATCATGGTGAGCTGCTGGGAGGGGTGCGTGGGACCAGTTGTCCATTCGGTCGTGAAAGCACCTAGCTCTTTATATGTTAGGATGGTACACATTAATGCTTCATACACTTTACTAAATGTCTATATTTTCTCCCACTCTTTCTTTGTATAGAAAATTTTATAAAAGCAAAAACTTAGCCCGGCCAGCATACATAGCTCAGTGGTTGAGCTTCAACCTATGAACCAGGAAGTCATGGTTTGATTCTCTGCCCGGGCACAGGCCGGGGTTGTGGGCTCCATCCCCAAGTGTGGGGCATGCAGGAGGCAATTGGTCAATGATTCTCTCCCATCATTGATATTTCTATCTTTCTCTCTCTCCCTTCCTTTCTGAAATCAATAAAAATATATATTTTTTAAAAAACAAAAACTTAAATATATGTATATATGTATAAATGTATATATGTATATATGTATATGTATATATATGTGTGTGTGTGTATACATATACATATACATATACATACATATACATACATGTATATACTCCAGTATATATATATATATATATATATATACTGGAGTAATATATTCCTGGTGTTACTTTCCCTGTGTCCGCATTCAATACATTTCAACTCTAAAAGCTATCTCTCTAGAAATTGATTGATCAATATTAAGCAAATAATTTATTAAACACCATAGCATTTTAAAGAATGAGAACTTATGCCAACTAAAAATTGACCATATGCTCTCCTGTCTTATTCTTAGTCATGTGGCATACTCCCATTCTAGAACAGCACATTTTTTTTTCCATAAGCAAAAGATTCTCAAGCATGCAGTCTTTGATTGTTTGCTTTGGGACTGTTTTGTTTTAGTGTTTGACTTGATAAGTATTTGCTGTTTGACCAAAATTGATTCTCTCCCCATTTAAAGATCCAGTTGGCTTCTAATTTGTTATTTTAACAGGTCTGATCAGATCCAGCCAGTCTGAGAGTGGTCATAAGGGAAAGTGAAGGTCTTAAGTTAAAGGGGAGATAGTCATGTCTAAAATACCCAGTTCTACCACAGATTAGCTAAGTGCCTTTGCCCAAGTGGCTTCAGCCTTCTAGACACCTTTTATCATTTTGAAATTAAAGACATTGCCCTAGATCTTAGGTCACAACTGGCTACCCAGGAGCTAATCCTGACCCTCAAGTGTGCTTACACTTTACCCTTGTTTGACCCAAACAACGTTTCGTATTGTTTAATTGAATTCTAAATATAAATTCAAGAAGTTTCACATAAAAATCTGTATTTCTTCCTTGAAAGTCTGCAGTAGTGGCATTATTGAGCTTGTTTTTCCTTGTGGCATCAATGGAAACCATCAACTAAACATAAGCAGTACTGCCCCCTTCAGGTGGGACATGAGCTCACTAGTTCACCACAGGCCTATTCTCCCCTATTGTCTCACACTACTATGTCAACTCCCTCACTTACCCTACTTGTCTGGTCTTCTAGGCATATGGGTTTGCAATTCTAGGACCAGCTCTGACCCTCATTTGTTCATTTATTTATTATTTTTCATTTGACCAACCTCTATTCAGTGCTTACCGATATGCCATTCTGTGTACTGTACTTACAGACTAAATGTGTCTATTTTTAAAAAAGAAAATATTTAGTCTTGGTTTCTCAGAGCCTGATTAATTTTCATTGTGTGTAAAGTTTTTCCTTTTCTTGTTATCCACATAGGATTCTGCAGTTTTTAAGCAGCAGCTTCTCCTGGCAGGGCTGTTACAGATGTCCTCATCACAGGTGGAGACCAGGCTTTGTGCCCTGTACCTATGGTAAGAAGAGCACAGCACGCTCAGTCCAACAGGTAGGAGAAGGACACACTGTTCCTTTATGTAGGCCATCACTATGGGAACTTAACAGCAATTCTATAAAATCAGAAACCAGCATCTAAGGACTAATGAGAAGAGAGAAAAGTTTAGTTTTTTTCTTTTATGAATGTTTTACCTGCTGTAATATGTACAAGTGTCCTTGCCACAGGAGAAAAAAAAATAACAAAAAGTCCTTTTTTTAACATTATATTTTAATATTCAAAATTCATATTTATATCTATGAACCTTTCGGCTGATTTTAGTGGCAGCCTCTTTTAAGATTAAATATTAGGGAAATAAAGACATGCCTTAGGTGACCTGAGACATCATCTATTTAAAAACCCATTTCTCCAAGGTCACAGCTAATTGATTCTTGAAATTTCTTTGCTGAAATAACCTTGTCTCATGGGCAATTGTACTTCAATTATTTCTTATTTCACTGGAAAATAATAGTGCTTTATATAGAAAATGGTGGTAGGGTTATAAAGAAGTATCTAAAATAACAAGCAATCATTTAAAATGTTTTTATTTAAAGTGATTTTTAAAAGCAAGAGAAATACTCAAATATTCCTTTATATACTGATTGCCCTAAATAGCATCATACATTTGTAAAAATGATTGCAGATTTCTCCTTTTGTGACTCAGGAAAAGAAGTACCAAATGGGCAAGAAGAGATGTTAATCTCACTTTTTATCTCCCATCATCACCTCTGTGATTTGGGCCAGTAACTTAATTTCTTTAGACAACAGTTTTTGCCCATATACAGGGACAGTTATTTTGGAGTGCCCTTCCAAATACCAGGCTCAGTTTGACAATGAAGTACATCTGTTAGTGGTGGGTGAGAGGATAGCTCTAAGCTAATTCCCTATAAGCTAATTTGCTGAAAGTAAATTCAGGAAAATGCCAAGTCACCAAATTTGTTTATTCTGTTCATTATTTACAATGTGTACAGAGATTTACATTGGCTTTCACCACCTTTGGAGATTTCTGTGAGGTTTTAGTTGATAGTTTTCCAATTTGCTTCAGAGAAGCATTTGAAGGAATGCCTATTGTGTGCAGGGTCTTCTGATAAGGAGCCATGGAGAGGCACCACCACACAGCCAGAAAGAGAGATGCGCTGAGAGATGCGAGACTATCACTAGGAAGAATTTCCAAATTCAAGACAAATATATCTCTATTTAAATATATTAGGCAGACTGACCAGTTTTGATAATTGTGTCCTAGAATTAGTATGCAGGCATGGTCCTTCCTCTTAGTGATCTTCTTGTTCAACTAGAAGCCCCATGTACAAAATTCATGTACTTGGGGGGCGGCCTGCACACTCTCACAATCTGGGAACAGGCCTAAGCCATCATTCGGACATCCTTAGCGCTGCTGCGGAGGCGGGAGAGGCTCCCATCACTGCAGCTGCGCTTGCCAGCTGTGAGCCAGGCTGAGACGCACTCCTCCTGTGGGAGCGCACTGACCACCAGGGGCAGCTCCTGCATTGAGCATCAGCCCCCTGGTGTTCAGTGCTCTCCCACAGTGGACATCATAGCGACCACCTGTTCCACTGTTCAGATTTGACTATTAGCCTTTTATTATATAGGATGATCTTTGGTTGATTACCTCTCACCCTACATTGAGGGATGTGGGAGGTTGGCCAGCTGGGGAGGGGTTGTGGGAGGGCTTCAGGGCATGTCCAGCCCATCTCGCTCAGTCCCAATCGGCCAGACCCCAGCAGCAAACTAACCTACCGGTCACAGAGTCTGCCCCCTGGTGGTCTGTGCACATCATAGTGAGTGGTTGAGTGGCCTTAATATATCATTAGCATATTAAGCTTTGATTGGTTGAATGGATGACTGGACGACCAGACATTTAGCATGGGCTTTAATTATATACGTTAGTGGAAACAGACTGAAAACAAAACCTTATTTATTAAGTAAATAATGCAATTACAAATTGTGATAAGCTCTATGAAAAATACAAAAGGGGAGCTAAGGCAGTGAAGAGCTAGAACCTACTTCCAAAAAGTTGATCAGAGGAGCTGTGAGAGTCAAGAGAGATATTTCTATTTTCCTCCTTCTCCAAGCACATGATAGGATTGCATTGCCTTGGTCTCCCTGAGGTTTCACAGGGTCTTGGGATTTGGTCTGGCCAATGTGTAGTCCTTCAAAATGACATGTGCCATTTCCTTGATGGAGCATTTAATTGTTGCTCCAGCTCCCTGTGGCATTCTGACTGGGGGTGTGGTCAAGACATGGTGGCTCCTTTAGCCTGGAACTTGGCGTGGCTTCCAAGAACAGAGACCCCTCAGCCAACCAACTTTAAAAATGTAGCATGAGAAAACAATAAACTTTAGATGCCTCAAGCCACTGAGATATGGAAGCTATTTGTTAATGCAGCTTAATGGAAATAATCCTGACTATTACCAGAGGCCTCTGTGAAGAGGCAAAGGGATGATTTACAGAGACTTTAAGACAAGAGGCTTTGAGCTTGACTGGTTCAAAGAACTGAAAGAAGGCCAACATAGCTGGATTATAATAAATCATGGAAAAGCAGCAAATAATCTTTAGTGTTCCTTCTACCCACTCATTTCTTTCCTGAGCTGGCTCCAAGGCTGTTCTGATGTTTATATTCTTGGCATTGCTTTCACACAGATTAAGTAGCTTGACTCTAAATACCTTTTATTTGTTTACATACATCAAACTCTCACATTTTATCTTCTGCCTCTGGATTATGATCGTTTTTATTTTTATCAAGAACTTTGCATGTGGGCCATTGATATGATAATGAAATCTTTATGCCTCCTCAGGAGCTGAGGGCCTCTATCCTTTCAGTCAATATTGAGATGCACTTGAGCATATAACTACTCATAGCTGAGCTGAGGCTTGGGATGGGCTACAATTTTGCAATTAAATAATATGTACTATTGTGCCATTTTTAAGCTCTCAGGTTTTCATATCAATTTCTAATATTCTGGCAACAGAATGTAGGGAAAAGCCCAAACCTTTATGGGACTCATCATAGCTCCTTTTAATGTATATGTAGGACTGTTTGCCTTTTGCACTGGAAGTCTTGTTTGAAAACAAAACAAAAACTCCCTAGCAAAAAAACAGATTGCAGGAGATGCAGATTATCTTCTTTGGAAGAAAAGAAGAGCTGAATCAGTCCTTGGATTTGACAACTAAGGTATTTCGTTATCCCCACACCGCTCAAAGAGAGCCACTGATATTATAACTGCCTTTATTGAAGTTTGGTAGACTTAGAGGAACTACATCCATCTGATATTACAGTCATTCTCATACCGTTCTTAAAGTCTTAAGGACTTTTATTGAGGTGAATGAAATCCTGCTTAAGAAAAATAAAGTAGGAGAGGGAAATGGGTCTAAAATTTAAAAATGGCCCTTTAATATAGTTCAGGTTCAGTGCTAAGTGCTTTTGTCACTGGAAAGGGATGGGGCCGAGGTGGATCTGTCCCAGCAAGGCTTGGAATGTGTGAGTTCTTGAAATTCATGCAAAAAAGGATTTAAGACAGGAGTTCAGGTAATTTCAAGAGTATGTTTATTAAAGCTGAGGACAGTGAAACAAAGGAAGGGCTTAGATGGAAGAAACAAGCTCACACCAACAGAGGCAGCTGGGCTGGGCTATAGAGACAGAAGTGAGCTGAGGCGGGGCTGCTCCTGGCTTCCTGAGAAGTTAGGCAAGAAGAGGGCTCGTGGAGCTTAAGGGAAAGAAAGTAAAAGTTCACACCTGAGGAAAGGGAGGCACAGATATGCTCAAGGGAGAGTGCTCACTGGGTGCTTTGTCTTGAAGGCTTTTATCTGTTTTCTAAAGGCGGGAATTTTAGGGGAGGATAACAACAGAATATTCATCAGTTTTCCAGACGTGATGCATCAGAGTGAGCATATGGCGAAGTTTGAGATCATTTCTGGTCAGCTTCACCTCCATCTTGGAATTGTCTGGCTCATAATGGTGCTTTTGTTATTGACTCCCCTGCCTTTATCCATTTCTGGGTTTAGCTGGCACTAATGGCACTAACTGAGCCTCTGTTATCCATCTCCCAGACTTGGGTGACTTAAGCTCCCTGCTCTCTGGTTGGGGAGGAGAGATGTAAACCATCTGCTCCTATGTCCTCGGTTAGGGAGGACAGGGTTTTGTGATTTATTAGCTGGCTACTAATTGCTCAGGCATTTGTTTAACTATTTTGTCTCCATTTCCCTCCTTCCACTTGTCAAGGAATTGCCCTAGCTTCTTTCATAGGTGCCATTATCCCCTGCAGTGGAGGAAGCAGCCCAGAGAGGTTGTGATCACCCAGCCAACAAGGAGCAGAGCAAACAAGGGACCGAGATCCCTCCCTGTAGAAGCTCCTTCTCTTTCCTCTATGTCGCTTAGACTAGAGTGTAAGTGCGTCCTATTCTATCGCCACAGTCAAATCCAAAGTGGCCAAGGCCTGCAATTCTAAAACCGCCAGACTTGTCCACTAAAAGATAAACACTGGGCTGTTCTTCATATATTACGTATCTAGATTCAAAAGAGCCTCTAAACAGAGCTTGTTGTAATAACTGTGCTTTGCTAATTGTACATCTTCCCTTTGTTCAACCTCATCATGTATAATTAGCACAGTCTTGAAAGCAGAAGTTTTCCATGACATTAAAATTCTTACACAGCACACCCTCTAATTATTTCATATTTCCACATTAGGGACTAAGATACTCAGGGGAGGGGTAACTCTATTTGTTATTTAATTACTTATAGAAGGAGTTCAGGAAAAGAGATTATTAAAATAATTTGAACTTGATGCTAAGATATGTAACTACGGACCAAGGCACAAGCAAACATTTTCCTCACACTCTCACTCCCTCCTGACTTTGGAACTCAGCATTTTTGACCCTGGTCTTCGTGATGCCTGTTTGGATTTATTTCTATCAAGTACTACCTATCCTTCAAGAACCTCGGAAACCCGCTCCTCTACAGGCCTTTGCAAATGGCCACCATTAAAATTAAGCTCCATCTCCCCATGCTCCAAGGTACTTTGTATTAATCTTAAAGCATCTCCCTGATTTACACTACAGAGATGGAAATTGGGGCCGAGATCCCTGGTGATTCACTCACATGTGTTTCCTCTCTTTTCTTTCTGAGCATATGACTAGACAGCACTTACTTTCTTCCTTTGAGTCGGTTGTGACCACAAGATGATTTCTAGCAATAGAATATGAGTGGACATGACCTGCTTCATTTTGGAGCCAGGATTTTTAGGAAGTAGGATTCCCTTCTCCATACTTGTTGTCCTCTGCTGCCTTCTCTAAGAGAACTGTGAGGCCCTAGGGATGGAGGGAGCCCGGGCTCCTGGATCACCAGGGAAAAGATGTCTGACAGAGCAGGAACGCCACTATTAGGTTGTCACACAAATAAGAAATAACTGTCTGTTTTGTTAAGCTCTGAAATTTAGAGTTTATTCCTTACAGCTGCTAGTGTGGATTTATCTACCACAGCATGTGCATGTTTATAAGTGTGTGTCTGTGTGAGTGTGACTCCTATTTTAGAAGTCTCAGAAGAACTGGTACAAAAAATATTATCCTTCACTTTGAGCAAAATTAAACTAAATTGCCGCTTCATTTAGAAATGGAGCAGATGGTCATCACAACGAAGAGTGGAGGGTACTCTAACATCTTTGGTACAGGAAATGCCATTTTCTCATTTGCAAGTAACTGTCCAGAATTTGTAAATAATCTCATAGACTAATTTAAAGTAGGAAATAAAAGGGGCATCCAATTAATTTCAATATTAAAATGTGTTCTAGTTCATTACTCATTCAAATTTTCATCATTATTTCAATCAACAAGTAGGTATTGAGCACACTCTACTGTACCTTGAACAGTGCTGACCAGTAACCTACCTGGCCCAGCTCATTCCAAATACACATTCCAGCTACTGAGTCATCACATTACTGCATGTGCACTGACCTTCCCACCCAGGTTCTCAGGTTCCTCACCTGTAAAAGAGAATAACGATATTACCAACTTCTCAGATTTGTTTTTCATTTTAGTTAGATAATCTAAATATATAAAAGCCTAACATGCAAAGTCTCCCCACAGGAGTTAGACTGACTGGGAGTTCTATTGCTCACTATGACATGTGTTGACCACCCAGAGGCGGTATGGAACAAAGGATGGGGCCCTGGCTGGCAGCTGGGGAAGAGAGGCCCCGGCTGGAAGCTGGCAGCCGGCAGCCCACAGCCACTAGGGACCCTACCTATGCACAAATTTCATGCATTGGGCCTCTAGTATCTATGTAATGACTGTAAAATATTTAGCACTGTGCTTAATACTTGAACTTCATAGGCACTCAATAAATCATATATCTGATTCATATTCATTTAGATAAATACCATGGGATTGTATAACAAAGGAATCTGACTAGACCAAGAGAGGGATGTGTAGAACACAAGTTTCCTCCTTGAAGTGATTCATGATATGAGAATTGAGATGTTGAGAATAAGTCTCCATATTAAAAAAAAAATACAGTATGTGCAAAAGGACCAAGGATTTAAGGAAGCATTTTCAAGAAACTGAAAAAGAAAGTTAAGTGTATTATAGAAAGAAAAAAAAAATGCCACTGAATGAGACCATGCAGGGCCTTGGGAACCACCATGCAGACATGCTAAGAATTTAGCCTTCTTCCTAAGCACAATAAAAATTCATTGAATCATTTCAAACAGGTAGTGACACAGAATGAAAGGATCAGCCTTTTTTTTTTTTTTGCTTTTTTTTTTTTTTTAAGATTGCTGTGGCTGGAGTGTGAAGGAAAAAAATTGAAGGGGAAACAGAATGGGCATCTAGACCACTTACAAAGCTACCATAGAAGTCAAGATAAGAAGCACTTGTAGGTTGAATAAGATGGTGGTAGTGGAGGTAGAGAGAATTAAAAGATCCAAGGAATTTCTATAGTGACACTGGCAGAACATGGTGATGGGTTAAATGGGGAGTTAAGGTAGAGAGGTCTGTTAACAATGGTTGTTGGTCTTGGAGATAGACACAGGTACATATCACAGAGATAGAAAACCCTGAAAAAGAATCAGGGTTTCAGGATCATGCATTTACTTTTGTACATGCTGCATTCAGGTGCCCCTGAGATATCAAAGAGCACATGTGCAGTACACAGGTAGATAGATAGGTTTGGAACTCCCTACATACATCTGAGCTGGAGTATAAATTTAGAAATTATTGGCATATGAACAGTTATTGAGGCAATGGGCAGAAAAGATTTGCATAGAACACAAGCAAAATTTAGACAGAGAAAGAAAAACAATGAAATTAGCAAAGAGAATTATCTTTCACTGACTGCCTACCTCTGTACAAACCTAACTCAGAGGAACTCATTAGCAAAGAACTGTATTTATCAGGGTTCTCAAGACAAACAGAACCAACACGATGTGCATATATAAGAGGCATTTTATTTTAAGGAATGGCTCACAATTGTTCAGACCTGACCAGTCCATCTGGCAGGCTGAAGCCTCTGTAGTACTACTTTGGCACATAGAAGGGATTGTAGCTGGGGTCTGAAGGCAGTCTGCTCCAGGAAGATCAGCCTTTTGCTCTATTCTAATTGGATGAGGCCCACCAATATTTTGGAAAGCAAGCTGCTTGACTCAAGAGTCCATAAATGAATGTAAATCTCATCTAAACAGACTCTCCCAGAACATCCAGAATGTTTGACTGAATACCCGAGCACCTTGTCCCGGTCACATTGACCCATGAAACTAACCATCACAAAGACAAAAGGGAAATCAGAAATGGTGACTATTTCCCAGGCACTGTACTAGTTGCTAGGGAGACTATCTATACCATGGTTTGCAGGGTAAGCCTGGGAGACAGACAGCTTGGGTTTGAATCCTGACTTTGCCACTTATTTGCTCTGCCCACTTACTTAAGCAGATGGTTAATGACTCCATGTCTCATCTTTAACATGGGCATAGAATTTCCTAGCTCTAATGGTTGTAAAACCTAAAATAGTTAGTGAACAGCAAAGGCCAGAATACTGACTGAACAGAATATTCTTCCTTATTTTTTAACATATATGTTTTTTTATTGATTTCAGGAGAAGGAGAGATAGAAATATCAATGATGAGAGAGAATTATTGATTAGCTGCTTCCTGCACGATCCCCAGGTTGGGATCAAGCTCACAACCTGGGCATATGCTCTGACCCAGAATTGAACCACGATATTCTGGTTCATAGGTCGATGCTCACCCACTATGCCACACCAGCCCGGCTCGTGTGTGTGT
>PVJN01035496.1:0-22075 GCA_004026805.1 Lasiurus borealis | reverse complement strand
GTGGCTCCGTGGATAGAGCGTCGGCCTGCGGACTGAAAGGTCCCAGGTTCCATTCCGGTCAGAGGCATGTACCTTGGTGGCGGGCACATCCCCAGTGGGGGGCGTGCAGGAGGCAGCTGATCGATGTCTCTCTCTCATCGATGTTTCTCACTCTCTATCCCTCTCCCTTCCTCTCTGTAAAAATATCAATAAAAAATATATTTTAAAAAAAAGAAGAAGAAGAAGAAGCTGCTGCGGACCCGTCCCAAGTCTGGGGTTCACAGAGCCCTCGACTCGAGTCCCTCTTCTCTCCCTCCTCCCTGGCCCTGTGATCCTGGGCCCCCGTCCCCCAGCCCAGCTCCCCAGCCTTCTCCCCTTCTCCCTCCCCCAGCCACACAGAGAACCCCCCCCCCCGGCTTCCACACCACTGCTGCCAGGGCACCTCCCCCAACCAGGACTCCGTGCGAGGTGGCCCCGTCTCGCTTTAGGCGAGGAGGACTCCCCGCTCCAGGTTCTGGTCCTCCCGCCGCTCAGAGGAGGAAGAAGCTGCGGGCGCCCCGTGGGCAGGACGGGAGCCGGAGGGGGGGGCACCCACACACACACACACACACACACACACACACACCCCGGGGCGGGGAGCCTCACCTCTCCAAACCGCTCCACGTTCTGGATCTTGGACAAGCTCCCGCCCAGGGACATGTCCTCCAGGTTGGAAAGGATTTTGGTGATGCTTTCCTCGCTGGACGGCCTGCTTTTCAACTTGGACCGGAAGATGTCTCCCTGCACCCACAACGAGGCTTGCTTTCTGCGGGGAGAGGAGAGCAGAGCAGAGGGCCTTTACCACACAGACCGCCACCTCGGAGGCGCGCCGCCGCGGCGATGAAAAGACGGGCAGACAGACATTGACGAGGCAGAACAGGGCCACGGCGACTCAGTTCCACACAGAACGCCAACGACCGGGGTCTCCTGACCCGGGTCCCGGTGGCCACAGGGGTGGACGGCTAAGGCTCTCAGATGCTCAGGACAAACTCCGTCACAGAAGACGGTGAACCACTTTGTAGTTTTTAAAAATATATTTTTTTTCAATGATTGATGTCAGAGAGGAAGGGAGAGGGAGAGAAATGGAAACATCCGTGACGAGAGAGAATCACAGATCGGCTGCCTCCTGCACAGCCCCCCAGGGATGGAGCCAGCAACTGGGGCCTGTGCTCTGACCGGGAATTGAACCCTGACCTCCTGGTTTGTAGGTTGATGCTCAACCCCTGCGCCACGCAGCGGGCTACCACGTGCTTTTTTAATCCCCCCCGAAGAAAGGCAGGCCAGCCGAGACCGGTGTGGCTCAGTGGATGGAGCCTGCAGACCGAAAGGTCCCAGGTTCGATTCCGGCTGGGAGCATGTACCTTGCTTGCAGGCACATCTCCACTGTGGGGTATGCAGGAGGTGGCTGATCGATGTCTCTCTCTCATCGATGTTTCTGACTTTCTCTCTCCCTTCCTCTCTGTGAAAAATCAATAAATTATATTTAAAAAAAAAAGAAAAAGAAAGGCAGGCCAGCTGCCCGGTCCCTGCCTTTGCATTTCGAGCTCGCAGTTCACCAGGGGGCTGACTCCCTCCTCCGCACTGCCCAACGAGTCCCGCACCCTGCCACCTGCGTCTCCCTCCCGGTGCGACCCACCCCTCCCCGGGTCCACCCGAGGCCACCGTGGTCACATGGCCTGGAAACCCTCCCTCTGGGACTCCACCCAGGCCTGCTCTCTGTGACCTGCAGCCACCTGCCCTCCCCGGCTCCCAGCACCACCCCAGGGCGACCGTGGGGACTGGGGGGAGCAGGGGGGGCGGGAGGACACTCCCGGATTCGAGAATCAGGCTCCTTCCCAACAGCCAGGCCCACAGGAGGCCCCGGTCTCGCTGTCCCCCTCCCTGACACCACCCAGGTGACAGCACCTCCTCTGGAGCCTCCGCATCCTGCCTGCGCGAAGCTGCCGGGACCCCTCCCCACGCCCTCGGCCGCCCTGGAGGCCACGTGGCTTCTACCGGGTTCCGGCGTCACAGGTCCAACATCATCAGCTCCCAAGCCCATTTCCAGGCCGACAGAACGCGCTGGGGCGGGCGTGAGAGAGCGACCACCCATGAATCCGCGAGTCCGTGCAGCGGCCGCAGCCCCCGCTCCTGCCGATGGGCACACGGAGCCCGGTGCCGGGCCCCGGCTGCGCTCCCCATCCCTCTCATGGCGGACAGACGGACAGGTGGGCAGCCAGGCCTCTCTATAGTGGTACCTCGATATACGAGTGCCCTAACATACGAGATTTTTGAGATACGAGCCGTCCAACGAGCGATTTTTGCTTTGAAATACGAGCAACAGTTGAGATAGGAGTCATCGTGCGGATCGGCCGGCTGCACACGACCCACCCGTTTACTGCGACTCGAGCGTCTCATCGTTTCCCACGCCTCAAGGTGACAGAACGAATTAAACTCGTATCTCGAGGTACCACTGTACTCAGGATGACACCCACCCACACAGCCCCACCGGCCAGGGCTCCAGGTCCCGTTAACGGGCAAATGGCTGGTGATTTCTCAAATGCTGGGGGGAACCGGGACGGGTCGGTCCTTACAAGTTAAATCTCTCCCTGTGGGGGCTGGGGTGTGACAACAGCCAATGGGAGCATCTGGGCGGGAGGGAAGGGCTGATAGGTTTTCTTCTCAGTAGGGGCAGGTGGCACTGGCCACCCCCCTCCTGCCTGGGGGACACTCCCCGCCCTCCTGCCTAGGGAACCCCCCTCCTGCCTGGGGGACCCTCAGATGCAGTCACAGGACAGTGGCCTCTCTGTGCGCAGAGGGTGACCTTGCCAGAGGCACGCAGAGCGAGTGTGTTCTGTGCTGTGTTTCGTCCGTTCTGCTCAGAGACGGGTGGGCAGAGGGAAGCAGGAAATGCCACAGGCCAGGAGGGATGGCACCAAAAATCACCCGGTGGCCGGACCACAGCCACAGCCAGGGAGCAACAGGGAACGGGCAGAAGCAGGTGGCTGGACACGTCCTTCTCGCCTGCCTGGCTGAGACCACAGATGCCGAGGAGGTGGGGCTGTCCCCTGGCCAGGCTCCCAGGCCCAGCGGTGACCCGAGGTGGGGACCACACACTCACTCCTCCAGGAAGTGCTGCTGGGGCCCGATGATGGAGCCGGGCCGGCAGATCCGGATCCAGGAGATGACCTCGGCGTGCGTGAACCGGTAGTGCTTCATGACGTAGCAGGCGATGAGCGTCCCCGTCCTGCCCAGCCCGGCTGCAAGAGAGGGGACAGGGTCAGGGCACGCTGGTCTGTGGTCTCTGCAGGCGTCTCCGAGGCCACGGCAGGGGGACAGAGCACAGCCTGGTGGCCCGGAGCGGGACCTGGCCCAGTCATTCGGCGTCCAGAGCCCTCCGCTGGCCTCGGCGGGGACACCAGTGCCCCACGCCTTCTCCCTGGGCAGGGGGGACGGGGGGAAGAGAGAGGAGGGGAGGAGGGTCTTTGCCACACTCACAACCCAAAAAAGAAAAAGTGCAGGAAATGTACTGATCCCTCTGACACTGAAGCTGCTCCCCCTTTCAAAAGGCCTGTCATTTAGTCGATAAAAAGGATGTCCTCGGAGCTCTGATGGGGAAAGGGGCGTTCCGCTCGCTTCCAAAGAACCTGACCGGCCGGGGAAAGCGTGCCTGGCTGCGGGGCGAGCGGCTGGAACGCGGTCTGTTTGCCGACTGCCCCGCCGCCCGCCTGACAGGCCCAGGCAGGTCCTGAAACCCCCACAGAACAAGCATGTCCGACGCACGGCCCCTCCAGCACACGCATGTCCGACTCAGGGCCCCTCCAGCACAAGCATGTCCGACGCATGGCCCCTCCAGCACATGCATGTCCAACGCACGGCCCCTCCAGGACACGCATGTCCGACGCACAGCCCTCGGGCCGCAGGCCTGGCTTATTTGGCCCGTGTTAGCGCTGGCGGTTGACCCGCCTGCTGCAGGGCCTCAGCCATCGCACGTCGGGACCCTTCCCCAAACCGTTGTTGGTGCCAGAAAACATCACGCGTCCCCAGCCCCCTCTCCCCACTCCCCCGAAGGTGAACAGGAACCCCGGACGGTCACCCCCGGGCACACCGTCCCGCACGCTCGGTCCCGTGTGCCCACCGGGAGGGAACCGTTCCCTGCCCAGGGCATCGGGGCACTGAGAACGACATCACCCACTGAACCATGGGCCGCTCCATGGGGTCGGGCGGTTCATCAGCTCCCGACGCCTCGGCCGGACTAGGCCCAAGGGTTCCGAGGCCTCACCTGGCCCGCAGGCCGGACGTCCCCCATCCCTGCTCTGCCCGGGAGGCGCGGGCACAGCCGGTCTCTCTCTCCCCGGCAGCCACCGCCGTCTGTGCTCGCTGCCTCCTCCTCCTCGCAGCTCCGTGAAAACGCTCGGGGCGGCCGAATCCCCAGAAAACCGCCGAGCTGGCTTAATTAGGGCGGATGTCAAATTAATTAACGGCCCGCCGAGCGTCGCGGTAATTACTCCGAGGGCGGCATCCTTGTCAGGGGCTCCCGCGTGTGCGCACGAGTGGCAGCGAACGAGGCGCTCAGGCAGACCGCACCCCCGGGAGCCGGACCCCCCCCCCCCACCGCAGGACTGACCCCCGGCTCTCGGCTCGGGCGCCAGGACTTCCGGTCAGGATGGCGCAGAGAGTCCACCCCGCGCTACGCCCCCCACACCGACATCACAACCGAGTGACAGAGCGGCCACCGAGGCCCCGCGGTGCACAGAGCCCTCTCTGTCACCAGATGCCAAATTTGGGCTGAAACGCACTCACGGTGCCAATGAAGCGGCAACCGGTGATTCTCACGCAAAACCCACAACGCCGAAGGCGACACCGGCCAAATCCGTCCCCGGGAGCGCTTCCTGCTCCCGGAGCGCACGGCTCCCACGGGGACGTGACATACGTGGAAGGTGAGCCGAAACCGGTGCGGCCCAGTGGAGAGAGCGTCGGCCTGCGGACTGAAGGGTCCCAGGTTCGATTCCGGTCAAGGGCGTGTACCTTGGCTGCGGCACATCCCCAGTGGCGGGTGGGCAGGAGGCGGCTGATGGATGTCTCTCTCTCATCGATGTTTCTAACTCTCTATCCCTCTCCCTTCCTCTCTGTAAAAAAAATCAATAAAATATATATTTTAAAAAATATGTGGAAGGTGGGCTTTTTCTTGAGCAAACTTCCTGTTTATTTTTGTC
Source organism: Lasiurus borealis (assembly GCA_004026805.1). Taxonomy (NCBI): domain Eukaryota; kingdom Metazoa; phylum Chordata; class Mammalia; order Chiroptera; family Vespertilionidae; genus Lasiurus; species Lasiurus borealis. Next base: position 16,862 of record PVJN01035496.1, on the reverse strand, counting down.
TTTTTTTATTTGAGAGAGAGGAGGGAAACAGGACTTGCTGGTCCACTTAGTGATGTATCCCTTTGTGGGCTCTTGAATGGGCCCCAACCCAGATCAAACCCGCAGCCCTGGCCTGTCAGGACGGCACACTGAGCCCCACACTGAGCCCCCCGCTGAACCCTCGGGCGGCCTGGCCAGGGCGTGCCTGAGCAGCCTCTAACAACGTGCCAGGGCGAGCAGTTAGGCCGCAGATGGGCCACACCGGGCTCACCGCTCACCGCCTCCTCCCCCGCCCACCCACCTCCACCTGACCTGAGGGGGAGCAGCAAGCTGCAAGGAGGAAGGAAAGACACCCCCTGAGTCCGGGAGTCCTGCCCACAGGGCCCCTTCCTTCAAAGCAAAGCAACGGGAGGGAGGGGCCTGCCGGGGGGACTGGCTGACACAGGAGCCCCTTCTAAATGGGGGCCCCGCCTCCCACTGCTCTCACAGGCTCCTCAGAGCACCCCCACCTCCTCACAGCTCACACAGCAGCGCCCGATGGCGTCTCAGCGGTCAGAGCTCCAGCAGCAGCAGCAGCAGCGCCGGGAAAGCTCAGCGCAGCCCCCACGGGGACCAGACCCCGAGCACCAGCTCCACCGGCGGGGAACAGCGCCCCCGGTGGCCATCAGACACACTGCACGTGTGGGTGCCCTCGCCCAGGGAGGCGCTGAAATCAAAGACGCCTTCTCTCCCGTGTGCGAGCAGCGGACCCAGGCTGCAGGGAGCACACAGCTTGACGTCCCCTCCACGTTCGAGACACATTTAAAAAGCGCTCGGCGGCCAGGACCGATGTGGCTCAGCGGATAGAGCGTCGGCCTGGGGACTGGGGGGGTCCCTGGTTCGATTCCGGTCAAGGGGACACCCCCGGTGTGGGGCGTGCAGGAGGCGGCTGATCAATGTCTCTCTCATCGATGTTTCTGGCTCTCTAATCTCTCTCCCTTCCTCTCTGTGAAAAATCAATAAAATAAAATAAAAAATAAAAAGCGCTCGGCGTTTACCCAAAACCGACATCCCCCGGCGGCCTGCGTTTCCTGTGCTCAATCCTGAAACCCCCGGGAGGACCCCGCCCACCCCCAGGTGCCACCCGGAGACCAGAGATGCCTCTGCACAACCCCGTCCTGCCGTTCAGTCAGAGGCCGGCACCGGCCGGCGGGAGACTCCGTGGCTGCCGTCCCCTGGCCACGGGCCGGGAAGACACGCGTGGCCACGCCACAGAGGCCCGTGGGGACAGGCAGGAGCAACGGGACGGGCGGACAGCTGGGCGTGAAGCAGAGCCTCAGCCCCAGGGAGCAGGACGGGGGCGCGGGGGTGCAGGAGGGAGGGAAGGGGTGGCTGATTCCAGGAGGGAGAGAGGGAGCCAACCAGCCCGCCTCCTGGCCGGTGTGCAGGCGCCCGCCCGGAGCCGAGCCTCCATCAGGAAAGACGAGGGTGCGGGTCCCAGGCTCAGGGGCACAGGCCCAGGTTCCCAGCTCGCTCCCCAGTGGGGGGTGCGCAGGAGGCAGCCGACCTATGATGCTCCTCTCTCACCAAAGTTTCCCTCTCCCTCTCCTTCTCCCTCTCCCTCAACATCAACACAAACACATCTTTTAAAAAGTCTCCAGCCCTGGCCGGTGTGGCTCAGTGGATATAGAGCGGTGGCCTGTGGACTGAAGGGTCCCAGGTTCGATGCTGGCCAAGGGCACAGGCCCGGGTTGTGGGCTCGATCCCCGGTGGGGGTCGAGCAGGAGGCAGCCAATCCATGATTCTCTCTCATCATGAATGGTTCTATCTCTCACTCTCCCTCTTCTTTCCTCTCTGAAAACAATAAAGGAATACATTGAAAAACAATAAAAATTTTAAAATTAAAATAAAATAAAAAGTCTCCCAAGACTGAAAGTGCTGTCCCGCCCCCTCCCGGAGGCGCCTGGGAAGCGAGGGGCCCTGGGAGGCCGCACCCCCACCGGCACCCACTTCCAAGCCCCGCTTTTCCTGGGAAGGGGCGGTGCCCACGGGCTGCGTCCCCCTTCTCTCAGAGGCAGCGGCTCTGTGGGGCGGGCGGGCGGACGGACGGGGCGGACGGACGGGCGGGCGCGCACCTTTGCAGTGGACGGCGATGGCGCCCTCCGTGTTCTCGCAGATGCTCAGGAAGCGGCGCACGATGCTGTCGCTGGGCGTGCTGCCGTCGATGAAGAAGAGGTCGTAGTGCTCGAAGCCCGCGTCCGTGAAGCGCTTGGCCTCGTAGATCTTCTTGTTGAGCCGCACGATGGCCGTCACGTGGTGCTTCTTGAAGTACGGGAAGTAGGCTTCGGGGGCGTGGAGGGGGTACCCTGCGGGAGAGCGGGCCGTCACCGGGTGCTTCTGGAAGGCAGGGGAGTGGGCTTCGGGGCGTGGAGGGGGCGCCCTGGGGGAGAGGGGGCTGTCGGCACAGTAGGGAACCCCTGAGGACCACCCCCTCTCCCCACCACTTCTCTCCCTGGGATCCTGGCTGTTTCCCGAGCCCCGTTCCCCGCCTTCCCCCGGGGCTGGGACTCCCCAGCATCATCGGACCAGGGCCTCCTGGCCCTCATTTGCCAGAGTTGGTTCTTCTGCCTGCTCCTCCCCCACTGAGCTCAGGGGGTACAAAGGGGTACACGGGGCCGAGGTCCCCCCCATGCAGGCAGATCTAAGCGGCAGGCCTGACTAACCCACAGCCCGGACACACTATTTCTACTGCTGAGCCAAGAGGCAGAGGGTCCTTTCCGTCTCCCACGTGGAGAAGTGACCGACAGGCACCAGAGAACAACTGCCCGCCCACCCCACTGGTTTACTGGCCCAAATCGCTGTGCTTCTGAGAAAGGTGCACTGACAGTCACCAATTACGGCAACGGGACGCGAAGGCCTGGCGATAATGGTGCTGATCGCAGCTACCGTGCACTGAGCACTCACTCTGCACCGGGCACTCCCTGTGCACTGAGCACTCACTATGCACTGAGCACTCATCGTGCACACCAGGCACTCACTGTGCACCGGGCACTCACTGTGCACCAGGCACTCACTGTGCACCGGGCACTCACTGTGCACCAGGCACTCACTGTGCACTGAGCACTCATCGTGCACACCAGGCATTCACTGTGCACCGGGCACTCACTGTGCACCAGGCACTCACTGTGCACCGGACACTCACCGTGCACCAGGCACTCACCATGCACCGGGCACTCACCGTGCACCGGGCACTACCCAACGTGCTTCACTGAACCTTACAATCGGCCGAGTCTGAGGCCTGGAAGGGACCGGCCCCACGCACAGCGGGGGGAGAGAGGGCAGCAGCTGCGCCCCAGACTCAGGCTCCGGGCTGCGCTGGGGCTGATTTCGGCTCAGAACCAACCTGAGGCTAAGTGCTGGGTCTCCACTTCCTAGGGTTGGCGAGCAGGTTTCTTAAAGACCCCAGAAGCATTTGCAGTGAGTTATAACCAAAGCCACCGACGATGCCCTGACTTGGAACTGCTGTTTGGGGGTGCTATCCATGCTCCAGGCACGGGCTGCCCTTCTCCGTGCGGCCGCTAGGTGGCGGCCTGGCACCGCTGAAGCACAGGCAGGAGCCTGGAGCTCACCCAAAGGGGCAGAATTTGAGGGCGGAGAGAGACTCAAAAACGCCGCTCTTCCCTCACCCCAAGCCAGGGAGCTACGGACAGCGGAGGCGGATGACCGGGCCCCCCGTCATTATTACAAGTAAAACTCCGCAACAGGGGCCCATGGAGTAAATACGACGCTGGGCTCATGGGTAATAAACACAGAATCTGCAGAGCTGCTCCCTAATAAGCACCTATGGCAGCGGTTCTCAACCTGTGGGTCGCGACCCCTTTGGGGTCAAAGGGCACTTTCACAGGGGTTCCCTGAGACCGTTGGAAAACACAGATACGATTCATAACCGTTGTAAAATGACAGTGATGAAGTAGCAACGAAAATAATTAAGAACCACCGACCTATGGTGTGCAGAGCACCACGTACCACCTCTCCAGTCCTCCCTGTGCGCCTGCATCACGCCTATCCCCCCTTGGGTAGCGGGGGGACCCTGCTCAGAGACGTGCAGGAGTTCACACACCAGCCAGGGGTGCCGCCGGCTCCCCCCTGCCCGGCTCTCCCACCGGCTCTCCTTAAGGGGCAGGCCGACCCTCGGAGAGTGGGACTCTCTCTCTCCCCCTCCCTCTCTCTCTGTGCTTCTGTTCTTCCTTTCTTAAAACACAGAGGAGAAAAGCATCCTCCTCTGAGAGCTCTGGGTGGTTCAGTGTGGGTCTTTTAGAAAATTTGAAATCCGAAATTCGTCCCGTCTACCGCTAAATGCTGCCTTCATCGATTCCAGCTTGTGGAACCAAAACCAGCTAGGCTCTCTGCTCCCCACGGTCCAAAGTGGCTCCAAAGCAGCCCTCTGCGGACCTGAGACTCACTCACCGCGCAGCACCCCCACCCAGGAACCGAGCCCCTGAGGGAGAGCAGGCATCTCCTCGGGGAGCGGGAGAGAGGGGGGATCGGCGTGTTTCCCGGATTCTCCTTGGACAGCGAGGTCAGGGGACTGCGCATCCCCCTCCTGACCCCCCAGCACGCGGCCAGCTTCACCGGGGCGGCCAGGCCTCGCCTGCTAACGGGGGTATCGCACACTGGTCACCGCTACCTGCTTTCAAATCGTGCGGATTCTCTGGAGACCATCGTCTAAAGCAGCGGTTCTCAACCTTTGGGGGTCAAACGACCCTTTCACAGGGGTCACCTAAGACCATCAGAAAACACCTATTTCCCATGGTCTTAGGAACCAACAGCCTGCTCCTCGGTGTAGCAAAGTGTAGCCATGACGTTTACTGTTGTCCTATGAAGACTGTCGCCCATGCTACACCACGATTCAAGACAAAAATTTCATTTGTCATTAGAAATAAATATTTCACAATATATAATTACATATTGTTTTTGTGATTCATCCCTATGCTTTAATGATGTTCAATTTGTAACAACGAAAATACATCCTGCCTATCAGATATTTACATTCCAGTTCATGACAGTAGCAAGATTACAGTGATGAAGTAGCCACGGAAATAATTTTATGGGTGGGGGTCACCACCCCATGAGGTGCTGTCTTAAAGGGCCGCGGCCTTAGGAAGGTTGAGAACCGCTGGCCTAGAGGAACGGGTGCTGGAGGAAAGGAAGGGATTAAGGGCGAGCTGAGGCGCACCCAGTCGGGAGGTCAAGGCCAACGTACCATTTTCAATTTTGCTCTTTGGATGTGGTCCACTAAATGCTAAGAACTTCCCCGGAACGATCCAGTTGAAGTCACCATTTTCGACTCGCTGGGAGAATTTTGTGAGGGGGGGGGAGAGAGAGAGAAAAAAAAAATATGTTATCCTTCTGACACCACCTGGGAAACCCGTGGGGATAAAGCCGCTTTCACGTTATTCAATCGAGACTAACCGGACAGAGGAACCTGGTTTAACATACAAACATGCACCGACCCGCAAAATGGCATTCGTGAATTCAAATCCACTTCGGAAAAAGGTTTACCTCAACTGTCTATAATTTAAAAAAAAAAAATGTTCTCAGTCGAAACCGGTGTGGCACAGTGGATAGTGTCGGCCTGCGGACTGAAGGGTCCCAGGTTCGATTCCAGTCAAGGGCATGTATTCTGGTGGCAGGCACATCCCCAGTGGGGGGCGTGCAGGAGGCGGCTGATCGATGTCTCTCTCTCATTGATGTTTCTAACTCTCTATCCCTCTCCCTTCCTCTCTGTGAAAGATTAATAAAGTATATGACAAAAAAAAGAATCTCCTATACAACTCTTTTCTTAAATATATAATTTGAATGAAGTCTATTTTTAATACAACATTATTAGACTTCATTTAAAAGACATTTTACAATTCTTTAGGATGAACATTCTCCTGCTGAAATAAAACAGTCTCGCCCAGCCTGTGTGGCTCCATGGTCAAGGGCACCGTGTGATTCCCAGTCAGGGGGCGTGCAGGAGGCAGCCGATCCATGATTCTCTCTCATCATGGATGTTTCTATCCCTCTCTCCCTCTCGCCTCCCTCCCCCATCCCAGACCTCCAGCCTCCAGAGCTGAGAGAAATCAGTGTTTGTTGAGTAAGCCACGCGGCCCACGGTGTTTTTCTTACAGGAGCGCAAACCACGGCGCCCGGGAAAGAAAACGCGACATGACGTGCGATAAGGGCCATCGTAGGAGCACACGTGACGTTTAACGGCGCCACAAAGACTTTCGAAAACCAAAGACACGCAACTCGGTCTTCTCTTCTTCATAAAGAACGACTGTCTAACCACTCTGCTCTACGCCTGAGACTAAGGCAGAATAATACTGAATGTACCCCGTCACTGAAGACAACTTAAAAATGCTAAAATCCACCCAAATTGGTTTGGCTCAGCGGATAGAGCGTCGGCCTGCGAACTGAAAGGTCCCAGGTTCGATTCCGGTCAAGGGCATGGACCTTGGTTTCGGGCACATCCCCAGTAGGGGTGGGGGATGCAAGAGGCAGCTGATCGATGTCTCTCTCTCATCGATGTTTCTAACTCTCTATCTCTCTCCCTTCCTCCCTGTAAAAAAAATCAATAAAATATATATTAAAAAATTTAAAATCCTTTTCTTTTTAAGGGTCTTCTTTGCACGTGCCTACCTTCTGGGACTTAAAGTGGGCTGATCGTGGGGGGCGGGGAGGGTGCATCCCATAGACACAGACAGGCACGCTGGAACGGCGGGCACTGAATGAGCTCAAGGCCAAGTCAATATTACGGTGTTTGGTTAAATTCAGTTGCCTCGCCGTTCTGCTCCAGGTTCTTAGTGGAGGTTCAGCGTGGACTGCCGGCACCCTGGAGGGGGCGTGGGCAGGGGGGTGTGGGCGAGTGCCGCACCTCCCCACCTCTGGACTTGTTCCCCGCTGAGCAGATGCAGCCGAGTTTCCGAGGAAGATGCGTGCAGGCAAAAATATCCCCCGGCACACGTCCCCGGTTGGGTTTCAAAAGAACCCGGGTGTTCAAGTCCGTGGAACTTAACAATTTCACCGCCAGACGGTGCGGTTCTGCTGTTCAGAACGGTGCCCAGTAACCGTCAGCCAATCAGCGATGCCCTCTCATCCTTCGATGGCAGAAGACACACACCGAGACCGGCTTTCCCGAAACCCCAATGGTGCCTCCCCTCCAGGTCGAAGTGGAGAGGGGACACTGGCCCCCCTGGGAACCCCGGGGCGAGGCCCTCCGCCAGCCGCCCCGCGGGCACCGCCCGAGCATCACCACCCAAATCCCGGGGGCGCACCCACCTCGTAGTGTTCGTACTCGTCCACGTCGAACGTCTCAAAGTCGAAAAATCCGTGTTGCAATCCCTGGAAGCAGAAAGGGGGGTGGGGGGTCAGTTTCCCACGCCGCACGGAGGCAGTGCCTGCCTGCCTGGGTGCCCTCGCCCGTGCCGCTCCGTGCCCACGCCCAGAGCCTGTGCCCAGAGCGGCTCCTGGCCCAGCCGCAGTGCCCGGTGCCCGTCTCCCGAGGCGACTCGCTCAAAAACAGGGAGGTGCCTGCAAGAGACCTCTGGTGGTCACGCACATTGTGCGCAAAATCACTTCCGTCTCTAACGTGCAAGATGCCGGCCACGTCAGAGCGGACACCCGCCCCCCCATCCTCGTAAGCTTTCAGGGCGGCTTCTCCCCTCCGTGCACGGGGTGGGCAAAGCAGGTCAAGCACCAGCCAGCCCGTGGGTCTCTCTCACCACGGGTCTCTCTCTCTCTCTCCCTGCCCCTCTGAAACCAATAGATGCTAAACGCAGAGAGAGAGCAGAGGGGAGTCTGCCGGGCCGGCAGGGGAGGCAGCGGCCAGACTCCGATCTCCTGCGCGCCGGTCGGTCACCGGTCGCCTGGACGATGGCGCTGACAGACAGGGACAGTGGCCCAGAGCACAGTTCCAATGTGAGGGAGTCCCCTGCGGCCCAGGCCAGCCAGGCCCCGCCCCACGGATCAGTGTCGATGGGTGGACGGATGGATGGATGGATGGATGGACAGACGGATGGATGGATGGGTGTTGGGGGGAGCAGAAGCCCTTGTCCCTGCCCCCACTCATCCCCCTGCAGCACACAGACAGTGGCCTGGCCCCCTCCCAGTGTGGACTGGACGGGGCCGGGTACCTTTCTGATTCCCTGCAAGCAGTCGAGGATGGTGAGGTTGTACGTGCAATTTCCGAAGGAAGCGTCCCTGTAGGCACAGAAAAGCTCCCGTTACCCCGAGCGCCCGCGGTCCCGTCCGTGACGAGACAGACCCCTGCAGCCCAGCGGGCGCCGTGGTCAGCACCTGAGCCCATCAGACGCGGCCCCCCAGCATTTCTGAGACGGCCAGACCCCCAGGGGCGGGTGGCCGAGCCTAAGGCTCGGGGGTCGGTCTCAAACCCCAGCCCTGCTGAGACCTGGGCCGGTGATGCTGCCTCCTTGGCCTCCACCCTGACAGCAGCAGCTGCACCCCAGAACTGTGGTTGGGGGCGGGGAGGTGGGTACTGAGAGGCCAGGACACCCTTCCTCCGGGTCCAGCACCCAGGAGGCGTCGCTGAGCTGTCATTGCTGACGGGCGTCCACAGAGCGGGGCTGCTTTATTTGTATAATAGACGGTGTGGTTTCAGAGAGGAAGGCAGAGGGGGAGAGAAACAAACATCAGTGATGAGGGAGAGGCCTGGGTCTGCTGCCTCCTGCATGTCCTCCCCCCCAAACCCGGGTGGGCCTGTGCCCTGACCGGGAATCGCACCCTGACCTCCTGGTTCACAGGTCGACGGTTAACCCCCGAGCCAGGCAGGCGGGCGGGCGGGTGGGACTCTTGGTTCGGAAAGACACCGATCGTCACCAGAGGAGCCGGCACTGGGAGAGAGTTTCAGGGTGCAGGTCCCAGCACCTCGCAGCTGTTTCCCCGGATAAAATGCCAGCTCCCCTTCCCCCGGGCTTACCCCCCCAAAAAAAAAACCGCAGGAAAAGAACATCCTCTCGGGACCCACGAGAGCCGAGAGCACCGCCCCACAAAGCGGAGGGCACCGGCCGCACCCAACACCGAGCGCTTCATCCTTTATTTAGGTTTTCAGAGGCCTCGGCAGGCCCCTCCCGGCAACCTAAACCGCCGGATCAGGTTCAGGCCGGCGCAGCCAGCCCTGGCACCACCTTCGCCTGCAGGGCTGCCCGGTGCTCACGGCGAGGCGAGCGGCTTGACCTCGGGGCTCCGATCTCGGCCCAGCCCCCCGACTGCTGACCGGGGGGGGGGGGGGGGGGGGACCGAGCTGAGGCTCCGGCCGGGACCAAGGGGGGGTCCCGGAGCGCGGCAGGGGCGGGGCCAGGGTGTTCCGGGGGGAGGGGGCAGGGAGAAGGTGACCCCTAAGAGCTTTAACGGCGGGCGGATGACAGCACCACCTGAGTCTGGTAACACACCGTCCCAGGTAACGTGAACCGGCGGCTGCTACGTGCATTGCAATGCGGCCTCAGCCCCGGCCAAGGGGGTGCCCCCGTGGATGGCAGCCTCGTCTCGGGCCTCGTCAAGGTTTTAGGTTCAATTCCCAGTCAGGGCACACGCCCAGGTGGTGGGTTCGATCCCAGCATGAAACCGATGCAAGTCTAAACCATTCTAAATTGCAACCGGCATCACCACAGCCCGTGCAAACTAACATACATCTGTGTCCAGCGCTGTGGGGGAAAGAGATCGTTCAGCCCTGGCTGGTGTGGCTCTGTGGGTCGAGCATCCGCCTACGCCTGAAGGGTCCCAGTTCAAAGCCCGGTCAGGGCGCAGGCCCGGGTTGCAGGCTCGATCCCCAGTGGAGGGGACGGGGAGAGCGCGCAGGAGGCGGCCGATCCAGGATTCCCTCTCCTCATTGGTGTTTCTCGCTCTCCCTCCCCCTTCCTCTGAGAAATCCATATCAATACAGTGGCACCTTGAGATACGAGTTTAATTCGTTCCTTAACCTTGAGGCGTGGGAAACTATGAGTCACGGTAAACTGGTGGGTCGTGTGCAGCCGGCCGATCCTCGCGATGACTCCTATCTCAAATGTTGCTCGTATTTCAAAGCAAAAATCGCTCCCTCGATGGCTCGTATCTCAAAAATCTCGTATGTTAGGGCACCCGTATCTCGAGGTACCACTGTATGTTTTTATAAAGTTAAACACACACACACACACACACACACACACACACACACAGATCTCTTCTGGAATGGCGGCTCCCATCACCCAGCGCCCGTCTGCTCTGCTTCAGAAGAAGGAGGAGGCCGCCCAGTGCCCAGCGCCCAGTGCCCCGTGGCTGACCCCTGAGCCTGAGTGGCACCTGCAAGTCCCGGCTTGCCCGGGCGCCCAGCCGTTGCTGCGGCCACAGAAAGACTCGCTCAGGGTCCTCCCACCACCACACGCCCTCCTGACGCACACAGGCGGGCGCGTTTCCCGACCAACGCCACTGCAGCAGGCACAGGAGGGTGGGGGGGGTGTCTGTGGAAGGCCGTCTCCCCTGAGAGAAAGCCTGCCTGGTTCCCCACCCCGAGGTCATCCCTTTCCCTGCCCCAGGGGGCCGGGGAGCAGACGAGGGCGGCAGGTCGTGCTAATCCTCGAGGTGGGGGCGCTCCGCCCGGTGCGGGTCAGGAAGGGTGTCCTGGGCGCTTTAGAGCAGACGGTCACCGAGATGGGGGGCGGGGGCAGTAGGAGATTCAGATGAATTTTAATTCCTAACACCCAGTTCCCAGGAAACAGAGGCCTCAGCCCGTGCGCGCTGGCAGGATCCCCGAGCTCCTGGCCCGCCCTCCCGTAGGGAACGCGCTCGGACTCTGCATTTCTGGGGGCTGTTTCCTCTCCGGGCTGTGCCCCCCGCTGTCCCTGAGAAGGTCAAGGACAGCGGGTGCTGTCTTCCCCGTGGCCCCTCCTGCCGTCTGAGACGCAGGTTTGAACCCCTTGAATCCTAAGGCATTTTCCTATGAGTTTATTCATTGAAGTGGCCGCTGAGAACACATGTCAGTGTCAGGCCCGGGGACCTGGCCCCGTGAGCGCCCAGGAGGGGCCGGGAGGCCGGCCAGCGGAGGCTCCCGGGCCTTTCCTGCTCCTTTCGCTACGGCTGTGGGTCACGTGACTTCAGAAACCACCACCACCACCACCACCACCACCACCACCACCAGCCGTCCCCGGGCTGGGAGGTTTGCACACACAGAGAAGCAGCCACGTCAGGATGGCGGACGCCCCCACCAGCGAGGACAGCGTGGGTGCTTTAACGTATACCCACTCCGACCGTTTCCAAAAGCTCCAAGTCCCCCAAAATGTGTCAAAGGTCTCCTTTGGCCCGACGGGTGTGGTTCAGGGGTGGAGCATCAGCCTAGGAACCGGGAGGTCAGGGTTCAATTCCGGCCAGGGCACATGCCTGGGTGGCAGGTCCGATCAATCCCCAGTAGGGGGTGTGCCAGGAGACAGCTGATCAAGGATTCTCTCTCATCATTGATGTTTCTCTCTCTCCTTCTCCCTTCCTCTCTGAAATCAATAAAATTATATTTAAAAATAAATAAACGCCGAAACCGGTGTGGCTCCGAGGATAGAGCGTCAGCCTGTGAACTGAAGGGTCCCAGGTTTGATTCCCGTCAAGGGCATGTACCAGGGTTGCGGGCACATCCCCAGTAGGGGGCGTGCAGGAGGCGGCTGATCGATGTCTCTCTCTCATCAATGTTTCTAACTTTCTACCCCTCTCCCTTCCTCTCTGTAAAAATAAATACAATATATTTTTAAAATAAATAAATAAATAAATAGTAAATAAATAAGAATAAAAAGACCTTCTTTCCAGGGAGCTTACACGCTGCTCCCTCCCAGCACTGTAAGGGAGAGACCGCCGTCCTGGCTGGAAGCTAGAAGTGAGCGGGGCCCGCTGAGCGTCGGCTGCAGGAAGATGCTGAGGGTCTGAGTCTCCCTGCCCGGCCCCCCAGCACGGGGTCAGAGTGCAACCATCGCCCGGGTAACGGAAGAACGAACGGGCGAATCAACGTGCTCGATGGCTGAGCGCTCACGAGTCTGCATACGGCTGTGAACGCCTAAATCAGGCCGCTCCTTGCACTTCGACAGTCAGGATATACCCTGTTGCCCCGAAAGTCAGACCTCCCCCGAGAATGAGACCTACTTCCTGTGTTGCCTCTCGCTGTCATAGAAGGCATCCCCCCCCGGAAAATAAGACCTCCCTGATCATCAGGCCTCCCCCGAACATCAGGCCTCCCCGGAATAGAAGGCCCTGAAGCTCCCGTCAGGTGTCTGACTCCTGATTTAAAGAGGCCTCGCCCTGCCTGAACAGCTCCGGCTGCGCTGCGGCCCATCAGGGAGCTGGTTGGTGATGTCGACAACTACCGTCCCGTAGACAGGTCATACGTTTCCTTTTTTTTTTTTTTTTTTTTTTTTTTTGTTCAACCATAAATGTGCACCGTCTTCTCCTTCTTCATGGAAAAATAACACATCCCCTGAGAATAAGACCTGGTGCCTCTTTGGGAGCAAAAATCAACAGAAGATACTGTCTTATTTTTGGGGACACAGGGTAGAAAGGGTCCCAGGGAAAATGAATTCCTAAAAGGAAAAAAGCCGTTCTCTCTTACAAGATTGGGGGGTTGAGGGGAGGAAACTGGGCAGAAAGGAAAGAAGGCACACCACCGTCTCCTTCCACGCCACAGAACGCCACGGTCACGGTCAGGAGACCCTTAAAACCGGTCACTCCCCTGGAGAGCGGTCAGCCGCCCAGCAAGGCGCGCCCCCCGCCCCATGCCCCTCGCACGCGTGCGCAGTGCCGTACCTGAATGGAAGGTAGGGGGGGTTGGAGCCGGACAGGAGCGCTCGGTAGGCTTCTTCCGGCGTCTTCTTCAGGTAGATGACCTGCGGAGGGAGACAGACAGCGGCACTCAGAGCGCGCCGGGCGGCACCGGGCGGAACGGCTCCCCACGGGCACGCCCCACCTCCTCCTCCTCCTCTCTGTGGCGCACCAGGCGATCCTGGGGATCTCTAGACAGCAGCGGGGTGCCCCAGGTCCCGTCAGCACCGGGCGGGAGGGCGGTGAGAGCCGGGGACAGAGGCAGACCCCGAGCCGCCCGGGCTGGGCTGCAGGCACGCTGCCAGCCGGCAGCGGAGCTCAGAGGTGAGCGGGGACCTGGGCACCAGGGGGTCACAGTGCGGTTCCCAGTCAGGGCACAGGCCCAGGGGCGGGCTCCATCCCCCATCGGGGACCTGCAGGGGGCAGCCGGTCCATGATCCTCTCTCCTCATTGATGTTTCTCTCTCTCCCCCTCTCCCTTCCCCTCTGAAACCAATAAAAACATATATTAGAACGCACAACGAGCCGAAACCGGTGAGCCTCAGTGGATAGAATGTCGGCCTGCAGACTGAAAGGTCCCAGGTTCGATTCTGGTCAAGGGCATGTATCTTGGTTGCAGGCACATCCCCAGTAGGAGGCGTGCAGGAGGCAGCTGATCAATGTCTCTCTCTCATCCATGTTTCTAACTCTCTATCCCTCTCCCTTCCTCTCTGTAAAAAATCAATAAAATATATTTAAACACACACACACACACACACCGAACCGAAACCGGTGTGGCTCAGTGGATAGAGCGTCGGCCTGCAGACTGAGGGGTCCCAGGTTCGATTCCAGTCAAGGGCACGTATCCTGGTGGCAGGCACATCCCCAGTAGGGGGCGTGCAGGAGGCAGCTGATCGATGTCTCTCATTGATGTTTCTAACTCTCTATCCCTCTCTCTTCCTCTCTGTAAAAAATCAATAAAATATATTAAAAAAAAAACAACACACACACAGAGGTCCTGGGGGCGGGCCCCTTCTGGGAGCAGAAGCACCAGGCGTTGCTGACGGTGCTCTGTGCTCCCCGCAGACCACCTGGCCCCCGAGCCCCACGGGGAGCCGCCTGGAGGGGATCCGGGCTGGATCGGACCGTCCGAGCTCACACACCCTCCTCCTCCGGAGCCAGAGGCGCCTCCAGGAGGGAGGCGGGGCCGGGCCCTGCTCGCACCTGCACGGCTGAGCGCGCCTGACCCCTGCTCCCGCGGGAGAGGGAGCCTCGGTTTTATTTTTATCCCGGCGCTCAATTATTCATGGGTGCAAAGCGAAACCCCGCGGGCCACAGCCATTCCAGGAAGGCTCGGGGGCAGGTGAGGGCACCGCCTCCCACACTGTGGAGGGGGGCGTGGAGCGGCAGGGGGTGGGCGCCACTGAAGGAGGGCGCTGCTGAGGGCACGCTCGTGGGGTCCTTAACACACCAGGGGCCGTGTCCCAGGAGGGAACGAGTCACGGACTCTGCCTCCGATGGAAGGGAGAGCGAGCCCTGGCCAGCTGCTGAGCTGGTTGGAGCTCCGGCCCACAGGCTGCAGGTTCGATCCCCGGTCACAGCGCTCACCCTGGGCTGTGGCTCAGTCCCCGAGCCCACGGGAGGGGCAGCCAGAAGAAATGCCGGGGTTCCTGGCCTGGCTCTCCCCCGCCTCCCCGATCTGTCACCAGGGGAGTTCGTGAACCCCCTCGCGTCCCCGCCCTGGGTGGCCGCGAACACCACGAGATGGAGAACCGCCGTTCTCCGGAGCAGCGTCCCCACGGGCTGAGGCTCTGCTGCCGGCCGTTGTCCCCAGCCTGGCTCCGATAACTCACGGGCATCCTTTACAGGAAAGCCACTGTGAAGTGACGAATTCAGCAAAGACTTAAAACGCGCTGAAACCGGTGTGTCTCAGCGGATAGAGCGTCGGGCTGCGGACTGAAAGGCCCCAGGTTCGATTCCCGTCAAGGGCATGTACCTGGGTTGTGGGCACATCCCCAGTGGGGGGCATGCAGGAGGCGGCTGATGGATGTCTCTCTCTCATCGATGTTTCTAGCTCTCTCTTCCTCTCTCTTCCTCTCTGGAAAAAAATCAATAAAATATATTTTTTAAAAAAAGACTTAAAACGTAGCGCCTTCACTTTCCAGGACGGCGCCTCTGGGACCGCCAGCGGCATCCGTCCTCGCTGTCGTCAGCAGGCTCCGCCACGTGCTGGGTTTTCTTATTTTTAGCCCCGTTTTCCTTCTTAATCATTTCCTCCCATTCTAGCCCGGGACGGGCAGAACAATGGCTGCCTTCCACTTAAAAAAAAACAGGGCGAGGCGACCCCTCTTCAAAGGCGCGGCTGATGCCGCCTCTGCTCCCGCACTCCCGGAGTAAAGAAGTCCTCGGGGGTCAACGGTCCCCTGCCAACCCCATCGGACGTCTGGCTGCAAATCAGCGATGCAGCTGGACGAATAAGGCAGCGGCACGTGCTGGCCGCCCAGTGCCCGCCCGCTCTGCCCGCTGCCCAGATGGCCCCATCGCCAACCGTCTTCAGCCCACATCTGGGGAGGCCACGCCCCCATGATGGCCACAGACCCAGGCCACCACCCCTCCTTCCTGCTCTCCGAGTTCAGCAAAGACCTTGGGTGCTGTGGGCGCACGAGGCAACGTACAGACGACGTGGCACACACATGTCGACGTGAAACCTGTACATGTTGTTAGCCGAGTCCCCTCCCCAAAAAAACATAATTTTAAAACAAGAAAAAGCACGAGGAAATCCATGAGCAGGTGGAGAATACCTCTAAGGGGAACCCTGAATTATTTTTTTTAACATTTTTTATTGATTTTTCACAGAGAGGAAGGGAGAAGGATAGAAAGCTAAAAACATGGATGAGAGAGAGACATCGATCAGCCGCCTCCTGCACCCTCCCTACAGGGGATGTGCCCACAACCAAGGTACGTGCCCTTGACCGGAACTGAACCTGGGACCTTTCAGTCTGAAGGCCAGCGCTCTATTCACTGAGCCAAACCAGTTTCGGCAAACCCTGAATTATTTCACACGCCTGGATTGGCCCCGTCTGACACCCCAAGCCTCTTCCGCGTGCACTGCTTTCCCCAACACCTGGCACGGCGCTCGGCACTGACTCCCAATCGGAGGCCTGGCGGGCAGGGCAGCCGTCAGAGGGGAAAGGTTTTCTTGATGGAAACAGAGGAAGAACAGGGAAGGAGAAGAGTCCTCAGACTCTCTGGCCCGGCCGGCGTGGCTTCACAGCTGAGCATCAACCCGTGAACCAGGAGGTCAGGGTTCCATTCCCAGTCGGGGCACAGGCCCGGCTTGCGGGCTCCATCCCCACTAGCGGGGCGGCGTGCAGGCGGCAGCCGACCCATGCATACTCTCTCCCATCAGGGATGGATGTCTCTCTCCCTCTCTCTCTCTCTCTGAAAGGTCAATCCGAACATTAAAAAGTAAATAAAGAGGCTGTCTCAGTTGCACAGAAGGAGAAAGGCCTTCAGGCTGGCCCCGGGGAGGGACCCAGCAGGGTGGGGACAGGGAAACGGCGGGGGGCCGGCCTCCCATGGATCAGGACCTCTTTGCCGAGGCCTCGCATCTCCCAGGAAGGGGGGAGTCGGGGGGAGGAGGAGGAGGAGGAGGGCGGACCAGACAACAACCCGCGTATTCATCTAGTAACTGGAGCAGGTTCCCAGGAGACGGGGGAAAAGCCGGCGACGCGTCCCTCTGCAAACCGAAGACGTCTGTGGGTGAGATGTTATCCGGCCGCCCAAGACAGAGGCCAACGCGGAGCCTGAGAACCCCACCTCCCCCCCGTCTGGCCGGGGCCCCTCGTCTCTGAGTCGCCTCGAGAATAGGAGGCGGACAACAATGAGGCCGCAACAAGGAACGGGCTGTTCCTCCGCCTGTTTACCCAGCCGTTGCCCGGCGAGGGCAGGGCGCGGCGGGCGGGAGGGGTGCGGTCAGGTGTCTGCAGGGCGGGGCGGGAGCCTCCGGCCCTCACCCACGGGGCTTGGCTCTGTGCCCGGGGACAGGACTGTCCTTCGAGAACCCAGCGGAACTAATCATCATCCTTCCGTGTCCGT
>PVJN01035495.1:0-22083 GCA_004026805.1 Lasiurus borealis | reverse complement strand
TTTAATGACTTAGGTCCCAGATTTCCCAAATACACGAATACTTACAAAAAAATTACCTTAGGGTCTAGTACAAAACAAGAAGTTGATAAATGTCTGGATGAAAGAATGAAAGCATATGTAGGTAATATATAGGCAAAACTTTTATTTTCAGATGACTAGCAAAACTATATTTTTCATCCCACCATTCTATTCTGGTTTGTATTTATAATTTTTACTTGATATGCATAATTTTTTTAAAAATCCACATCCTGACTTATCCTTTCTTCTCCCCAAAAAACTGCTCCTTTGAGTTTCTTAGTTAATTGCAGCGTATGTATTTATCCAGTAGTCAAAACTAGAAACTGTAGAATTCTCTGCCCATCCTTGTTATGCCAGAAGCTAATCTAGTATGTCACAAATGCAAGAAGTTTCATCAAAAGGTTGATGGAACCTTGAGGATTGCCTGCTGGAAATGGCTAAGGGCACTTTCCCACAGCTAAAGATTTGCATGCTGCCAGATAGCTGAGGGCATTTCAATCTACATGTTATTGCCTCCTGCTGGCCAAACACCTGCACAGCCATAGGCAATTCCTCCTATCTGACAATGATTCTGTATACTAAACCTTGCCTTTGATATGTATATCTACCTTGCTTTAGGACAATTTTGTGTTAATAAAAAGCAAGGGGTCCATAGAGACAGAAAAACTTGGTTCCTATGGCCAAGCTCCTCTGGCTCCCCAAAATGCCTTCCAAATTTATGTTTCATCTCTGGACTCTTTAATATTTTACATGCAGTCTTTCTCCAGATTCGTGAACCTTCCTAGATGCTGAGAAACACACACCGGCATTGTTATCTCTATCGCAATACAGCAACAAAACAATAACAAAGCCTTACATTTACTGAAGGTTTACAAAATGTTATGGGTTGTGTCTCCCCAAAATTCCTATGTGAAGTCCTAACCCCTCGCACTTCAGAATGTGCCCTTATTTGGAAATAGAATCACTGCAAATGTAATTAATTAAAACTAGGTCATCCTGGTGCAGGGTGAGTCCCTAAACCAATGTGAGTGTCTAAAGTCCTTATATGAAGGGGAAGTTGGACACAGATAAGCACACAGGGAAAAGATCATGTGAAGGTTACAGCTATGCTGCCTCCAGCTGAGGAGCCACCGACAGCTATAGGAGAGGCCTGAACAGATCCTCACTCGGCACCTAAAGAAGGAGCGTGACCTGGCCAAGACCTTGATCTCAGACTTGCTGTTTCCAGAACTGTCTGGTGAGAATTTTCTATTGTTTAACCCACTCAGTGTATGACACTTTTTTAGCCCTAGCAAACTAATATACTAGGGACTGGCCAATTGGCTAAAACCCTCGTCTAAGAGACTGACAGCATTGAGTCATCTTGAGTTAGAAGTTCATACAATGATTTACCCATTTTACAGTTTTGAAAACAAAAGTAATGGTCCCCCATAAAGGGAAGAACAAACCAAAGTGACTATGATTCCAAAACCCAATGCAGGATCACTCTGCTCCAAGCCTCCGGAGGACCTCCTCTGACACTTTTAAGCTGGGACAAGGTCACCCAGCTGGTCCTCACATAACCCCAGTGCACCATCCCAAAGAGTTTCGAATTAGGACATTCCTTAAGCTCTCCGTGGAAAAAGATAGTGGAATAAAATAATTCATTTTATTTTAGACAAGACCATATTCACAAAAAGGCCCCAAAGGGGACATTATTTTTATCTGATTTATCAGATGTGTTATTTAAAATAAAATGATGCATAAAACAAATTTAACATGCTTGGCTGCATACTTCTTACTGTTTCTTTTATAATGCCAACCTAATATTACTACTGCTAAAAGAAATTAAAATCATAGCATCATGCTGTGCATAAATAATGAAAATTAAATTCTGAAAACATTTCAAAGTATGTATTTATTCTTAATAAGTAGTGTGCAACCAAATGAAAAAGCAATCAACAACCTAAACATTACTCACTGATTCAGGCCTGATTCAAAGCCTTATGTATATTGCCGAACACAGAACATAACCGCCTTTCTTTAAGCATTAACCGTGGGTAACCACTATTCAATGATACGTGCTATTTTTTAAAAAAGCATTTTAGGGTAGAGGTGTGAGGTACTCTGTAACATTTTCCTGGTGTTGGAAGCAGTCATTAAATCATCACAAACCAGGGCGAAGCTAGAGCAACAATTCTTTTTAAAATATATGTGAATACACACACACACACACACACACACACACAGTGGTACCTCGAGATACGAGTGCTCTAACATACGAATTTTTGAGATACGAGCGTTTTTTGCTTTGAAATACGAGCAACATTTGAGATAGGAGTAATCTCGAGGATAGGCAGGCTGCACACGACCCAACAGTTTACCTCGACTGGAGCGTCTCATACTTTCCCACACCTCAAGGTTATGGAATGAATTAAACTCGTATCTCAAGATACCACTGTATATAAATATACATATATAGATTTCAGAGAGGAAGAGAGAGGGAAAGAGAGATAAAAATATCAATGATGAGGGAGAATCATTGATCAGCTGCCTCCTACATGCCTCCTACAGCAGATTGTGACACAACCCAGGCATGTGCTCTGAATGGGATCATGGTTTGATTCATAGATCAATCACTGAGCCACGCCAGCTGTGCTGGAGCAGCAATTCTTTTTTTTTTTTTAAACATATTTTATTGATTTTTCACAGAGAAGAAGGGAGAGGGATAGAGAGTTAGAAACATCGATGAGAGAGAGGGATAGAGAGTTAGAAACATCGATGAGAGAGAAACATCAATCAGCTGCCTCCTGCACGTCTCCTATGGGGGATGTGGCCACAACCAAAGTACATGCCCTTGACCGGAATCGAACCTGGGACCTTTCAGTCTGCAGGCCGACGATCTATCCACTGAGCCAAACCGGATTCGGCTAGAGCAGCAATTCTTAAAGTTTGGCCTAGGAACCCTAGACTCCTTTCAGACAGTTCAAGATTATGACTGTTTTCAGAATGACATTATGATGCTAGCTGCCCTTTCAGCTTTGTTGACATTTGTCCTAAAGCTGCAGAAGCAATGGTGGTGAAACATCGTGACAATGACCCCAAACTTACACTCCTCAATGTCACACACACACACACACACACACACACACACACACACTCCATTTTCAATTAAGAATGTCCTTGATGGAGTGGTAGAAATGATTAATTTTTACTAAATCTTGACCCTTGATTGCACATCTTGCTAATATTCTGGGTGACACAATGGTCTGCTCCTGGAAAAGCACTGGCTGTGTGTTGAGTTGGGAAGTGAACCAGCTGCCTTTTTCTGGGGACACGAATTTCACTTGAAGGAAAGACTGAAAGACAAACTGTGGTTACTTAGTCTTGGGTATCTGCAGGCCTTTTCTCACAGACAACAATGCACAGAGTGAACGTCTCACCTCAAGGTAATAACTGACAGTATTTGTTGCCAACGACAAAGTTCGAACTTCCATAAAAGCATTAGAATATGAGAAAGCTTGAATCCGTCACATTGAATTTAAAATTTTCCTAGCGTTTAAAGACTCTGCTGAGAGTGTAGGGAACACTAACACATACAGCCTGAAAAAGTGACTATGAACATAAACCGCACAATAAAATATACCAACATTTAGAACATTTGCATAAGTCAGAGCAATATATGCTGACCCCACACATCAATGAAAGATCCATTCAGAGCATTTGAGGCCCATTCAAGACAGAGTAATGAATTTTAAGTAACACAGTATAAAAAGTTCATTGCTGTATTTTAAAATTCTTTACTTCAACTACACTTCAAGGAACTATGTCTTGTAGAGTTTTGGTACAGTATCAAAGAATATTCACAATTAACTAAAATGCTACGAAAATACTCATCCCTTTTCCAAGTCTGTATTTGCATAAGGCCATATCTTCTTCATGTACTTCAAACAAACTATATTACAGACTGACAAAGAAGCAAAATAAGAATATAGCTGCCTTCTCTTAAGCCAAACACATGAGAGATCCAAAATTATAAAAGAATGTCCAACTTGGAAAAACATAGTTATTTTTAAATAAAAGATTTATATCAATATATAGTGATTGTATTATAATTACTAAAATAAATTCAATAAATTGTTAATTTAACATACTTATTAGCAATGAATATTTAATGACTATATTAAATATTAAACATTTGTCAATTTCAACATCTGGTATGGTAAATATTAAAAGATATAACTCACAGAGACAAAAGCTCTTTGAATTTTTCTATCATTTTTAAAAAAATATATTTTATTGATTTTTTACAGAGAGGAAGGGAGAAGGATAGAGAGTTAGAAACATCGATGAGAGAGAGACATCGATCAGCAGCCTCCTGCATGCCCCCCACTGGGGATGTGCCCCCAACCAGGATACATGCCCTTGACCAAAATCGAACCTGCGACCTTTCAGTCCACAGGCCGATGCTCAATCCACTGAGCCACATCGGTTTCGGCTTTTCTATCATTTTTAAGCACATAAGAGAAGGGAGGTCTATCAAAAAGTTTGAGACCTGCCGTCCAGAGGATTTGAGAGGGAGGAGTGGGGACTGACTACATAACAAAATGCCACAGTGAGCATGCGTTTGGGCTTTACCCTAGGATGCAGAAATTTATGCCACACCTCATCTTCTCATACATTTCCAAGGGACCCCAGTTTTAGTTCTTTTCACTTCAAAATTCCCAGTGATAATCCAGACAGAGTGAAAACACAATCCATCTGAATGTTAAAATTCCAAACAGCACCTCCCCCTGGGCCGTTAGTGCTGAAGGACATTGGCGGAGAGCACAGCCTTGCAGGGACCCCTTTCTTGACTTTCTGCGCACGTCAGGGCGTTTTATATATGGAGCCCTGCCACTGTCACTGCATCCTGTCATCGAAACTGCTTGCCTTACCGACAGTACTACAGTCTTTCAAGGAGAGCAAATGCTCACTCTCACCACGGGTTGAGGAGAGTCTCATTAGTGAATTGTTTTACTAGATCAGCGGTTCTCAACCTGTGGGTCGAGACCCCTTTGGGGGTCAAACGAGCCTTTCACAGGGGTCGCCTAAAACCATCGGAAAATGTAGCAATGTAGTTTTACTACTGTTATATGAAGATTGTTACCCATGCTACACCATGCTTCAAGACAAAATTTCATTCATTTGTAATTCGAAATAAATATTTCACAATCTCTAATTGTGATCATCACTATGCTTTAATTATGTTCAATTTGTAACAATGAAAATACATCCTGCCTATCAGATATTTACATACAGTTCATAATAGTAGCAAAATTACAGTGATGAAGTAGCAACGAAAATAATTTTATGGTTGGGGGTCACCACCACATGAGGAACTGTATTAAAAGGGTCGTGGCATTAGGAAGGTTGAGACCCGCTGCACTAGAGGATAAAAGGATAGTGACGCATATCAGTCAGCTCTTTAGGTTGTATTTCCATGTGCCTCTTTTCTTAACTTCAGGGGCTATCTGTCTGGCTCACCCACCAATTCCTGTGGCTTGAATTGACTTTCCCACGCTCCTTACTCCTGTGTTTTTCTTCCTTTGTTTTCCCCAACAGATAAGAAGCTAAATGCTGCTCCCATCGATGCTGTGAGGAAATCTTTTTAAGAGATTGTTAGAAAAAATGGGTTCCTCGGGCCAGCCCGGGAAGCGGCCAGGGCTGTCTGTTTCCCTATAAACATCTTCTAATTGAAATGTGCCAGCGTTATCGCACCGTCCCTTGGATTAAGACTCCAGCTATTTGTCATTTGGTTGCCTTGGAAACAGAATGTAGCTTTCTTGATCTGCTATCTTTCCGGAACACACAGGTTCACCTTGGGCCTGTTACGCAAGGCACAGCTATCTTTAAAATGTGCGGGTTGCTTTCACACGCGTGTACGCACAGGGCTGTTGGGTGCTTTGATCTTTGACCGTGTTGCTGCATCAAAATGCTCACATGCCTCAAAGGTTCGGCCTGCATTGTGCCCAGCTAAAGGCACCGAGAACCAAGTTTGATCTTAAGTTCACAAAATCCAGTTTTCTGTCCTTGGTGTTTGCTCCCACCTTCTGCCTCAGTGAGGACGACCACCTCCACTGGCCTCAGTTTCTCCCTGGGTGCGGCTCTGGGAGAAGGCTGGAGGCCTGAGTGCAGGGGGAGCCTGCAGGTGGAGCTCCAACAGTGTCCAGGGGAGGTGCCCACTAGCGGGCCTGCTGTCCTCTACATGGTCCCTCGGGAGGCCGAGTGCTAGTAGATGGCTTGCTTTGCTTGGAGTTTGATGTCTAAGGTTTTTCTCTGAATTGCCTCCGGAATCTCGTATCAATCTTCAGGGTCAAATGAATCTTTATAGCCATCGTAATTCTTTCCCTACTGCTTTTTGAGGCAATAATGAAGAGAGTACAGATCAGAGGTCTGTGCCCTTCAGATAACACGCGAACCACCAGGCGGTGTGTGTGTGTGTGTGTGTGTGTGTGTGTGTTCCCAAGTGTTCACGGGTTTGGGGCACAAAGCAAAAGGTCCAACAGCTGGAGGTAAGAAGCTGGTGGAAGGGAAACCTCCTTATTCCATCATGAGGCGGCTCACGTGAGGTGGCTTTTGTGAAACAATAAACAGGCCAAGGGGTTGAGGGAAGTGCCAGTGGTGGAGCATGGCCTGTGTTTTTTTGTTTTTTTTTAAATATATTTTATTGATTTTTTACAGAGAGGAAGGGAGAGGGATGGATAGAAAGTCAGAAACATTGACGAGAAAGAGAGACATCAATCAGCCGCCTCCTGCACGCCCCCTACTGGGGATGTGCCTGCAACCAATGTACATGCCCCCGACCGGAATCGAACCTGGGACCTTTCAGTCCGCAGGCCGACGCTCTATCCACTGAGCTAAACCGGTTCCGGCTGTATTTTTTTTTAATTCCTTCTTGTTGATAATAATTTGTATTCTATTAACTCATTGTCTAATAGGATCAGTTTATGCTCATCTTAACTGGTGCTCACTAAGAGTTTTCTAGGAAAAAAGGTTACAGTTCCATAAGAAAGCATCAGTCATTTGGTTTAACTACATAAGGAGCCTGAATTATAAAAATAATTTTCAGAATAAGGGAGATTTATTACTAAGTACATTCATTAAATTGTATTCATAGTGCTTCCTATTAAAAGCTTTGCGTTAATTCCTAGATGCAGAAATGTTGTATAATTAGTTTTTTAAATTGGAAGCCTAAAGCCACATTACTTTCTGCTTGGATTACATTTTTGTAAGGAAGCTATCGATCTATTGCATTTATAAATCTACTCTTTTTTAAAATATATATTTTTTTATTGTTGAGAGTATTACAGATATAACTTCCCACAGTTTGGTTTAGAAGCAGGAGTCAGCAAACTTTTTCTGTGCGGTGCCAGTCAGGCTGTGCGGGACAGTGTCTCACACTTACCAGCTCCTCTGCTGTAATGCAAAAGCAGTGCATAAACAAATGAGCATGACTGTGTTACAATAAAACTTTATTTACAAAACAGACTGTGGGACAGGTTTGATTTACAACCAGCCCTGATTTAGGAAACGTAGGTTCCATGCTCCCCAGACTCCATGAATCACAAACTCAAAGTCAGTGATAAACTACATACAATGGGAAGCTCATGTTAATTTTTTAAATGTTTTGGTTTTTATTTTTATTTTGAAAAGTCAATTTAGCTTCATTTGAGACAAAAGTAATCTGAAGCAATTAATATGGATATAAACCCGGGAAACACTTTCAATTGCTTAGATCTTTACATTTGGATGTGCCACAGTATGTTTGTATGTGTCTTTCAAAAATGTATTTAATGATTTCAGGGAGAGGAAGGAAGAGAGAGAGAGAAACATCAATGATGAGAGAGAATCATTAATCGGCTGCCTTCCATACACACTCTATTAAGGATTGAGCCCACAACCTGGGCAGGTCCCCTGACCAGGAATTGAACTGAGACCTCCTGGTTCATGGGTCCATGCTCAACCACTGAGCCACACTGGCTGGACTGTGTCCGTCTTCATTCATTAACAAATATTTGAGCCCTTCCAATGGGCGAGGTCTTGTGTTAGGCAGTGGCTACACAGAATAACCCAGCTAACTCCCAGGTTCCCATGGAGTCTGAATGCCTTCAGTACCTTGTTCATTACAAAACCAGTGCTGGGCCAGGCCTGGAGCCTAGTAGGTGTTCAAAACATCTTTGCTGACTGACTGAACGGCTGCATCACATTTGACACATCTGAAGCGAATCCTTAGCTTCCCCTCAAACTTAATACCTCCTTCTGCCTTCATTGCTTCTATTTATAACATTGTTTTCTAAGGTTTAAATCCCCAAAGTCATCTTTGGTGACAGCTCGTGGATCCATCCCCTCGCTCCGTCCTACACGTTATAATCACTTTAATTTTCCTACAACTCAGCTCTGATTCTGTCAATCCTTGTTCATAACACCTGGGAAGTCGTCCTTGACTTTCAGAAACAAAGGCTGCGCTGCTCCTCACGAGGAGGTGCTCCATGGGGTTCAGGTTTAACGCCCCTTCCTCTCATACCCCTCTCATCCCCTCGTACCCTCTCTCTCTCTCTCTCCCTCTCTCTCTCTCTCTCTCACACACACACACACACACACACACACACACACACACACACAAACACACACACACACACACACACACGTATTACTCATGCACATGCACACTTACACACTTATCCACACTCAAAGCCTCCCACACCACACTAGACAGCTGCTTTTTTCACATACAGTGGTACCTTGAGATATGAGTGCCCTAAAATACGAGATTTTTGACACATGGGCCATCGAGAGAGTGATTTTTGCTTTGAAATACGAGCAACATTTGAGATAGGAGTAATCTCGAGGATTGGCCGGCTGCACATGACCCACCAGTTTACCGCGACTCGAGCTTCTCATAGTTCCCCACGCCTCAAGGTTACAGAACGAATCAAACTTGTATATCCAGGTACCACTGTACTCTGCTTATTTTCTAAATAAATTTTTGCTTTGGTGTTTTACCCCTCCAGAATTCCTTTATCTCCCAATCAACACACCATTGGCATCTATTTTTGACTCCTTCTCTCTGTGGAGAATTACAAGGCCCGGATAGAGTGTGTGGAGTCCAGCTCCTGTGTCCTAATCTCTCCCTCTGGAGCAGCCTGAAAGCTCCAGAAACCCCTTTAATTACTCCACACAAGAACCCCATGATGGTGAGTATAAAGCAAGGGGTGTTACTGCCGTCATTTCATATTTAGCTGAAATGAGTCACAGAGATTAGTCACTGATCCAAGGTATGCGAGCCAGGCCCCAGATGAGCTGAGGTTTGAATCAAGGTAGTTCATGCCCTTGACTGTACAACATACCGTCTCTCTAATTTTTCTCCACAGGACTGTCTACATTTCCTCACTCACATTCTGGCGAATCCAGCAAATCAGGGTTGTAGTACCCCACTGCCCATTCCCGAGACCTCCTGATGTGAACCCCCATGGGACATTCTCAGTCCTCAGCAGCCCATGGCACTGGGGATCACAGCCGCTTTCTTTAGCCACTTTCTTCTCTTCATGTAAATTCCCTCAGAAATTTAGGACCCGTGTCTGTTTTCCAAGACCTGGAACAGTGCCACGGCCATGTTGGTGCCGATTAGTATTTGTTGAATGAAGAATGTTAAATACATACACCATGGCTTTGTGTAAGCTTGAAGAATACACAACCTAACTATTTATAAATTAAAATCTATATACTATTTAAAGTAATCCTGTCAAGTTATGCACAAAATTATTTTTGCATGACAAAGCACAAAATGAGTCCACAGTTATATTCATTTTCTCATATTTGGATTTTCTTTGATGATGGGAATATTTTAATGTACCCTATTTTACTATGAAATGGAGAACTCATTTCCTCTTCCCATGAAGCAGCTGGGCCTGCAGCCTCACAAACGGAAGTTGCACACGCACAGGCAATGACCCATGTTTAGGAACTAATCACAGTGACACGGAAATGACGCTGAGCGCTTTGTACCATCCAAGCTGGAACTTGCAACTAAGCTCACTGGTCATGGGCACATTCCTGCCGCAGTCCACTAACAAGAGAAGTTCCCAAAGGAAATACATGGATGTTCAAACACAACATTTTGTGTAACTTTTTATTTATTTATTTATTTTTGTTTATAAACCCATTGACAGTTGACATGTTTTAGTTCTTTGGGAATCACTTTTGCTCAAATAAGTAATGTTACTTGAGTTTTTACATTTTTGCATTAGGTTTTTATTTATGTTGACTAGAGGCTCAATGCACGAATTCATGCACCAGTGGGGTCCCTCGGCCTGACCTGAAGGATTGGGCCAAAACCGGTTCTCTGACATCCTCTGACATCCGGGATGGTCACAGAGAGAGCAGGAGGGAGGCTTGGAGGAAGCCAAGCTTTCCACACATCCTGGAGGACCGGGCCTCCACTTAAGGCAACAAAGTTTAAAAGAGCGAGCAGAAGGCTTGGCTCCGCTCCAGGCTACAAAGTTTCGATTGTAGAAGATAAATAAACCCCAGATACCAGGTCCTCCACTTGGGTCACGGAGGAGATGGGGGGCAAGGCCGGCCTGCAAACCACCACAGGCCCCTCACCCAGGCCACCCCACGCCCCAAGTGAACATCCACCCTGATCCAGGACACTCTTCAGGGCAAACCAGCTGGCCCCCACCCATGCACCAGGCCTCTATCCTACCTAATAAAAGAGTAATATGCAGATTGAGCATCACTCCAACACACAAGATGATTGCCCCCATGTGGTCAAAAGATCCTGTCTCCATGTGGATACAAGATGGCCAGCAGGGGAGGGCAGTTGGGAGGGACCAGGCTGGTAGAGGAGGGAAGTTGGGGATGATCGGGCCTGCTGGGAAGGACAGTTGGGGGGGACCCAGGCTTGCAGGGGAGGGCAGTTAGGGGTGATCAGGCCTGTAGGGGCAGGCAGTTAGGGGTGACCAGGCCCACAGTATAGGGCAGTTAGGGACAAACAGGCTGGCAGGGGAGCAGTTAGGCATCAATCAGGCTAGCAGGGGAGTGGTTAGGGGCGATCAGGCTGGCAGGCAGAAGCAGTTAGGGACAATCAGGAAGGCAGGCAGATGAGCAGTTGGGAGCCAGCTGTCCTGGATTGTGAGAGGGATGTCCAACTGCCCGTTTAGGCCCGATCCAGGTAGGGCAGTTGGACTTCCCTCAAGGGGTCCCAGATTGGAGAGGGAGCAGGCTGGGCTGAAGGACACTCCACCTCCCCTGCACGAATTTCGTGCACTGGGCCTTTAATACTCAATAATTTTCCAAACTTCTAAAAAGTGACACCAATTCTTAAGATTAAAGAGTCATAATTTAACATATTTTTATGCAACCTATTTTTCAGCTTAATAAATATAGTTGTCTTCATAATTTTAGGTAACAAATTATGTCTTCTGTGTTGAAAATCATGCACACTATCCCTTTTTTCCTCAAATAAATCGAGAACTTAGCAAGGCACCCTAAAAATCAGTTTTATCGCCTTTTTAATACATGTAACATAAAACTAAAATGGAAATAGATCCACCAGCAAAAGAGAATTAAAACCATTTAAGCTATCAGAAAAAGTGACATAATAACGAATAATATTTCACAAAACAGTGATTTTTCCACATTAAAACTCTGAAAAGGTATTTACTTTTCCCTCCTTGTCACTTGCAGGAGTTGTGTATGATGAGAAAGATTATTATGTCAAATCAATACTACACTCTACGGAACACCCACTGCATTTGCCAGGTGATGGTGGTAAATGGATACAGGTTTAAAGGTTCAAACCACAGCCATCACGCCAGGAACAAATAGCTCGGATTTACTGCTGACATGACACCTTCTCCATCATGCCCCCCGCCCCCCACCCATGTTGCCATTTAAGAAAGTCGTGTCTTCACTGTAAAATCCACCCTTTATTATGGCCTTATCAACAGGACACATTTTGATAAGGCTGTCCTACAAGCGCAAAGTTGAAATTCTGAGAAGTTTGTAAGAAACTGGAAGTAGCACAGTTGAAAAGGAAGATGGGAAATGTGTGAGGGAACAGATTGTCTTGTTGCAAAAACATTGAAGAAAAAAGGGTCTTCCCTCCCCCCACCCACCACCCCCCCACACACACTGAACAAGCACCCAGTCAAGATGTGGTCCTTTGAACATGGAAGGCTGCCTCACAACACTGTCCTCCCCCGTCTGATTCTAAATCAGAGGCCAGCTTCCTAGATCCAGCCTTACGTTTTCCCACCCTCTGTGGCCTTGATTGAAGACACGATAAAGAGATCTAATCATGCCACCTCCCACCTCCATGCCCTTCAGAACAATGGAAAGACTCACACACTTCGCCCCCTGGTGGTGCCCTGGGCTGCCCTCCCCTCCATGCATCAGCATCTCCCACACTAGATACATTCATTGTGCTCCCTACACACAGCACACTTCTCCTTTCACATCATCATGAACTTGCCTTGGGACCCGCCCTGCCTCTTCTCCATGCAGCATCTCTGAAAGCCTTCCCCACCTCACCCAGGCCACCCCATGCCCCAAGTGAACACCCACCCTGATCCAGGACACCCTTCAGGGCAAACCAGCTGGTCCCCACCAGTGCAGCAGGCCTCTATCCTATCTAATAAAAGGTTAATATGCAGATTGACCATCACTCCAACACAAAAGATGACTGCCCCATGTGGTCAAAGATTCTGCCCCCATGTGGACACAAGATGGCCAGCACAAGATGGCCAGCAGGGGCGGGCAGTTGGGAGGGACCAGGCTGGCAGAGGAGGGAAGTTGGGGGTGACCGGGCTTGCTGAGAGGAAGGGAGAGGGATAGAGAGTTAGAAACATCAATGAGAGAGAAACATCAATCAGCCACCTCCTGCACCCCTCCACCCCCACTGGGGATGTGCCCACAACCAAGGTACATGCCCTTGATCAGAATTGAACCTGGGACCTTCAAGTCCGGAGGCCGACGCTCTATCCACTGAGCCAAACCGGTTTTGGCAAATTTTCTTAAAGATATAGGTACATATTACTCACCTCTGAAATGTTAATGTTATCACACCATTAGCTGCAGGGACTCTCTCTTGACATGTTGAAGGCATATTTGCATGGTGTTATATAATAAACATTTCTGTACTGCCTCCAAAAAGATTAGTGACATAAATGCACTGTCCCACTGGAGAGTTCCACTCAAGTGTTTTACATATATACACTAGAGGCCCGGTGCACAAAATTTGTGCAAGGGGCTCAGCTCTCGCAGCCACGGTGGCTGTCTCTGGCCCTGGCAGCCCTGGCCCTGGCAGCCCTGGCTTCATCTGGAAGGTTGTTCAGAAGGTCATCTGGACGGTCATTCCACTGTTTGGCCATCTGGTCTAATTAGCATATTATGCTTTTATTATTATAGATATATGCAGCAAAGTTACACTGTAATAATTCATGTTTTCAATATTTTATGAAAGCGCTCAATTATATGTATTTTCAGTGGCTTCTTGAATGCATATACAATGTAAGTTCTTTTATTTGAACTGTATGGGATAAAAAAGTCTTTTATTACAAACAGACTTAAGATGACTATAGTATAAAAGAAAACTTATAAGCAAGTCAAAATAAGTTTCTATCATCAAAGTACGGGGGTTCTGCTTTGGGAGTTAACAAAGCCCATGTATGTTTTTTTTTTTAATGACTTAACTTTTAAAAAGCTCATATGTGTTCTTATTCCATGTATGGAGATACATGAACTCTAGAGAAGGTTACAGGACATTTTTTTTTTAAAGAAATTCATGTAAACTTAGAGCTCAGAAAGCAAAAAGTAACATGGCCTTTAGTTCTGAGAGCAGAGGTGATCATTTGTCAAAAACTGAACACAACCCAGTTAATTTATGTCACTGACAGGAGACCCCGCTTTAGTGATATATTTCTGATCTTCTTCCCCACACACTCTGACTCTTAAATTGAAGGCATCCCGGGAAGTCTGTGAGCCACATGATCTATGGAGACAACCTCGTGGAGAAGAAACACTCATCACTCTCATCCCCCAAAGCAGATGGCCAGGTGGCCACTGTGCACAGCCTTTCCCTCCAAGACAGCGGTTCTCAACCTGTGGGTCGCGACCCCTTTGGGGGTCAAACAACACTTTCACAAGGGTCGCCTAAGACCACTGGAAAACACAGATACGATTCATAACAGTTGCACAATTACAATCATTTTATGGTTGGGGGTCACCACCACATGAGGAACTGTATTAAAGGGTCGTGGCATTAGGAAGGTTGAGAACCACTGCTCCAAGGGACACCATCCCGAAGAGACGTGGACTGAACCTGACTCACATTCCTGAATTCCCCCCACCGAGAAGGAAACAACTGAGAGAAGGAAACGTTCACGTGGATAACCCACTGAGAGTAACTCACAGAGCTCCTGGCTGACACCTTCCTTTCATGTCGCATCTCATGTTTACTTTCTTCCTCAGCTGCGGATGACTTTAAAAGATGCCAGACAACCAAAAACATCCTCTTTAGAGACCAAGGCTTTAAAATCATCGCTCGGTTTTTCTTCTCTACTAGAAATAACTGCCACAGAGGTCTCGGCGTCTTTTCAAACTTCCCATGTCTGGGGAAAGCATGGTGAATTCAGGGAAGAGAGCCAGCTTTTCTCCACATTATTCTATTGTGCAAACTATGAATGTCTTCAAATGAAGGATTAATAAGAGTGAAGTATAAAGAGGCTACGCAATCACCGGCACCAGGGGTAGAAGGACTCAGACAGGGGCGAGAAATACATTCCCATAGGAGACAGTGGTCATTTCAAATGAACTCTCAAAATATCTAACTGGTAATCAACCAGTGTGTCATGTGTACAACAACAATATAAACTTTTTCAAGATTTTTTTTGGGGGAGATAAATATATATCATATCAGTGAGTAGCCCCTGATGTCTAAATAACTTGCCAGCATTAATGGTCTTGGCACTGTTCCAGCATTGTGCCAGCATTCAAAACTTAAATGACATTATCTTGTCATTACTCAATCGTGACAAAAAAAAATATGCCTTTTAATAGTTCTTACTTTCTTTGCAATGTGCTGAAAATTTTATATTTTCCTGACTCTTTTTCTTTTTTATAAAAGATATATCTTTAGCATTTTCGTCTCTAGTCTCCAGATTCAAACTGTGTGTGTGTGTGTGTGTGTGTGTGTACGTACACGCTTGAAATCTGGGCATTTGCTGAAGTTCCACTTCTCTGACTCAACTGTTTCCCTTTAAGATTTCTCATAGTAGTTGGGTTCTGTTTCATTCCTCCTTTCTGAAACCTTCTCCCTCCCCTTCCTGCTTCAGACAGACCTGCAGATTTTTGCAGACCCTCCAGGGGGAGCACAGAGAGAAGCAAAAGAGATCTTTCTGGAAATTGGAGGAGTGATTTGAATATTGCAGGAGGGCAAAGGGGAAAGGGCCTTTGGGTTGAGAGCAGAGCATGTGAAAAGCACAGATGCCCGTGAGGGCAGGGCAGGGTGGCATCTGGATCACAGGAAGGAATACGGTAGGGATGGAGTTGGAGAGGCAAGGAGGGGCAGTATTGTACAATCTTCTATTTCAGATATGGGTTTGTATTTTACTCTGTAGGCAACAGAGCATGAGTAGAAGCTACTAAGAAGGGGAATGGCACGATCAAGCTCGTTTTGAAGACGGTGTTTTTGATGGCTGGGACGAGGATCCTTAGAACGGAGAGAGCTGGGGGCAATGGGACCAGGTGAGAGGCTTGGCGTCTTTTAAGGAAAGTGATGACAAAGGTTTGCATTCAGAGAAAAGTAGAGGTGGGGGTAAGACTCAATGAGTGTCATATTTCAGAGATAGAGTCATGGACAGCTTTGTGATTTGGGAAGAGGAGAAGGAGTTGAAGATTGTCAAGATTTTTGTTTTAAGAAGCAAAAGGCGGCACA
The DNA here is from genome assembly GCA_004026805.1 of Lasiurus borealis. NCBI lineage: Eukaryota > Metazoa > Chordata > Mammalia > Chiroptera > Vespertilionidae > Lasiurus > Lasiurus borealis. Next base: position 6,107 of record PVJN01035495.1, on the reverse strand, counting down.
GGGCCCTGGCTCAAGGAAGCAGAACTGACGTAGAGTCTTAAAAGATGAGATGCAATGCTTGTGAGGTGTCTGGAATAATTACCCAATAGATCAGTGATTCTCAACCTTCCTAATGCCGCGACCCTTTAATACAGTTGCTCACGTTGTGGTGACCCCCAACCATAAAATTATTTTCATTGCTACTTCATAACTGTAATCTTGCTACTGTTATGAACTGTAATGTAAATATCTGATATGCAGGATGTATTTTCGTTGTTACAAATTGAACATCATTAAAGCATAGTGATTAATCACAAAAACAATATGTAATTATATATTGTGAAATATTTATTTCTAATTATAAATAAATGAAATTTTTGTCTTGAATCGTGGTGTAGCATGGGTAACAGTCCTCATATGACAACAGTAAACTACATTGCTACACTTTGCTACACCGAAGAGCGGTCTGTTGGTTCCTAAGACCATGGGAAATAGGTGTTTTCTGATGGTCTTAGGCGACCCCTGTGAAAGGGTCATTCAACCCCCAAAGGGTCGCGACCCCCCAGGTTGAGAACCACTGCAATAGATGCTAAGCGGCCCTCAGGAGGGGAGCCTGGCATTGGGCATTCTAGCTGGGCAGGTGACGCATAAAGCAGGTAAGCAGATGGCAGCAAGGAAATCTGACCAGCGAGGAACAAGGTCCTCCACAAGGACTGGACTCCAGCCTTTAGGAAAGGATGGGAGTCGCCAGCACAGGGAAAGCACCAGACCGTACGGGGGTGGAGCTAAGGTGCCGTGTTTTAAAGATGGGGCCGGGGAAGCATGCCCTCATCTGGTCACTAGAGGTATGGAAACCGGCAACCTAGACCAGGCCAGGTTCGAGGTGATGGGGCACCGGCCGGAGCCTGATGTTGGCTTCTTGGAATATGACTGACATGGCCTTCATGTTTTCTGACTGTCATCTGGGTTGACCCCAATGCCTGCAGGGGGCTGAATCTGCCTGCGGGGATTTAATAATTCTTACTTTTATAAAAAGCATATTATGCCAAGACCGGTTTGGCTCAGTGGATAGAGCGTTGGTCTGCGGACTGAAAGGTCCCAGGTTCGATTCCAGTCGGGGGCATGTACCTTGCTTGCAGGCACAACTCCAGTAGGGGGCGTGCAGGAGGCGGCTGGTTGATGTTTCTCTCTCATTGATGTTTCTGACTTTCTATCCCTCTCCCTTCCTCTCTGTAAAAAGTCAATAAAAATATATTTAAAAAATAAGCATATTATGCTTTTATTATTATAGATATAAAAGGGACTCTTCACTCTACACAAGCCCAGTGAAGCCTTTCCTTATGTTCCTATGCCAGGTGCCCAAATGACCCCACACAACCAAAGAGTATCGCCGTTTCACAGGTGATACTGTCCGGTCATACTGAACTCTGGCCGTGTAGCACTGGCACGCAACATGCTTCCTTCAAGCACCCAACATTCTCTAAGTCACAGCCTACCTGCTCCCCATGTGTTACCGGTTGAAAGAGAGCAGGAAAAACATTAAAGGACATAGAGCAGAAAAGAATTACAGTGGTACCTCGAGATACGAGTGCCCTAACATACGAGATTTTTGAGATATGAGCCATGGAGCGAGCGATTTTTGCTTTGAAATACGAGCAACATTTGAGATAGGAGTCATCGCTCGGATCGGCCGGCTGCACACGACCCACCAGTTTACCGAGACTCGAGCGTCTCATAGTTTCCTACGCCTCAAGGTTATGGAACGAATTAAACTCGTATCTCGAGGTACCACTGTATATGCTCTCTTTTTTTCTCCTTGAAACCTAACCCAAGAGCCTTTTCAATAGATTGCAGTGATCGTTGAAAGAAAGCATGCTTTTCGCTTGCATAACAACGAGGGAGTAGTTGAGAATATTATCCCTTCTCTTTTTTTCTAATAATGGTGAAAACTCTAAGTGGTGTCTCGCCTCACAGGGTTGGGGGCACGTCAGGTTCCTGGCAGGGAAGAAGCCCGGCTTTCTGGAAAAGATGAAACGCCCCACGCTTCCCAGGCCGAGGGCAGCCTGCCACGGCTGCACAGTGTGCCATTGACCACGGAGAGGGGAACAGGATGGGAAAGAGGATAGTTGGCCCATTGTTCAGACGGGGCTGCAGACATCCTTATTCGCTGGGTGTTAATTGAAAGACACTGTTGGTTCTGTGGCCAGAATAGTTTGCTTCTGAAATTTGCCAGATAAATGGATGCTGATTTCCCAGAAAACTCAAGGCCAAGTTTAATTTTTCCTGCTTTCAACCTAACCCATTATCCTTCCTTTCTGACGACGGAGAGCCTTAAATGGAAATCAAAGTTCTGACGCACCGGCACTGACCCGCTATGCCTGACCTGGTGTTTAAGAGAAACGACACTCCGTGTTTCCTTTTTCGCTTCTGAGAAACTGGTGCGGAGGTCGCGCCTAATGGAACCCGTCAGAAGTTTTGTTTTCCTTTGCAGTCTTAATAAAAGGCTCCGGGCCTGACCCAATAAAATTTAGAAGACAAAGCAATCTCGGTTGTTGAAGAAACCTCCGTGGATTTTTTCCCTTTAAGATAATCCCATATAGGAGATCAAAGACAGCGACTTGCTATTTCATTAAAACACCACATCAGCTCACCCACACATATGCAGATAGCCTGATTTCCTTTGCAGATACAACTTAGCTTTTCTTTTTGGATTGAGTTATCATCATAGGTAGGATAATTTAAGCATACACATTTTGATCTGCATTAGGAAACATGAAATGTCATTTTATTGAAAATGCATCCCTTGATGAGATGGATGTGGGGGGTTCAACATTAGTTTAGGTATCCATGCAAAAGTGTGCTTTTTTGTATTTGTTTTTTGTTTGTTTTTTAGAATAAGAAATGTCAGTACTGAAATTTCTATATTGGACTTTTATAGATACAAATATTAAAAAAAAAACTGTTCACATAAATATGTAGTGAGGCTCGGGTTGAGTCTGACGTTGGCCTTTTCTTTGTAAGAAAGGAAGAGAAGCTGTGAAAGGGAGGTAGAAAGAATGGGCAGAGGGCAAATGGATACTGGAGTAAATGAGGGTCTTGACATTGAGTGCCTTAGGATGCTTGGTGCCCCTCATTCTGGGGACCTGCCGCCTTCTGGAGGCCACTGGCCCAGAATTTACTTTCTCTAGAACCCCGTGCTTCCTGACAGTTTTAGCCCAGATTCTTCTCTGGGGGTGCAAACTCCACAACATTGTGTAAGAAATATTAAGGTCTTTTATTTAGTGATGCACAGATAAATGATTAGGTAACATTGACCTGCAGAGCAAGGCTTCTTCTTTTTGTGTTTTTAAATATATTTCATTGACATTTTACAGAGAGGAAGGGGGAGGGAGAGAAAGTTACAAACATCCATGAGAGAGAAACATCAATTAACTGCCTCCTGCACACCTCCCAATGGGGATGTGCCCGCAACCAAGGTACATACCCTTGACCGGAATCGAACCTGGGACCCTTGAGTTTGCAGGCTGATGCTCTATCCTCTAAGCCAAACCGGTAAGGGTAGAGCAAGGCTTCTTAAACTTTAATGAGAAATGAACCAAAAGGGATCTTGCCAAAATGCCGATTCTGGACAGAAGGTCTGGGTGGGCCTGAGACTCGGCATTTCTAAAGGCTCTAAGGTGGGTCTGAGGCACCCCTGGGGATGTGCTTCAGCTGGAGAGAATGGCCTCGCATCTGCCTCCATGCTGGTGAGGGGATGAGGAGCACCCACCTAATCTGGAAGGAACGCTTACAAAGCACCCACAGAGGCAGCACTGAATCACAAAGTGCCTACCTTCATGGCGAAGGGTCTCAGGCTGAGCAGGATGCTGTGGGCTGAAGTGAATCAGGAATGACTGGATGTGGCTGTGCATTACACTGGGTCTGATGGAGGCCAAGGGCAGGCAGGTAAGGGCAGAGGGAGGGAATACAGCGCTGAGCAAGCCCAATTCTGCACGATTAGTTCGGATGACCTTGGCCGGCTGGGAAAGGCTCAGCAGGAGAAAATGGAGACACGCAGAGGGTTTAGCTGGGGATAGGGAAGGCGGAGAATTGCTGGAAATCTCTAAAAGGCAAGTTGAAAAATTTGACAGTTTTAAAGGGAATAGCACCATCTCATAAACTGCAATTCCTGGGTAATAAATAATCGAAGAAAAAGCATTCCCAGAAAAGAGCACATGAGGGCAATCTACGCGGGAATAATTACGGAAATGGTGTTACATCCACACTGTGGATGCAGCGCTTAAACGAACAAAATCAGGGTACATATTTTGACAGGAAAGGTTCCCACATCATACGATGTAAATAAAAAAGTTGCAGAATAATAAGGATACATTATAATTAATGCAAAAATGAAGATAATATACACTGTGAGAATTTTTTAAAAAGTAACTTAGGTCTGGAAATATCCATTTTGCAACATTTTGAAAAGTGAGTCTGAATGCTGTTATTAATTATATCTGAGTGGTCAGATTATGATGATCTCTGAACGCATAATAATCTGGCCACTCAGTATATATATTAGAGACCTGGTGCATGAATTCGTGCATGGGTAAACTTTGGCCAGCCTGGCCAGGGGGAGGGGACATGGGTGGTTGGCCAGTCTGCCTGCTGGTCGAGGGGACAATTTGAATAGTAGCCTTTTATTAATTGGATAACACTGAATGACCAGATTATTATGGGTTCAGAGATCATAATAATCTGGCTGCTCAGTGTATATTAATTATGTTGAACACCTGGTTTTCCAAATAATTCAAACTTTTGACAAAATAAGGAAAAACTCTAAGACTGCAACAGTCCAATGACTCTAGTACTTTATGATGCTAAAATTAAATAGAATAAAAATCACACTTGCAAGGTCAAATATGACTAACAACTTCATATCATAGGTTGATTTCTGACTTCTGCAATAACCCAGACATGGCATTTGAGAGAAGGTTCTGACTAGCCATTATGATTAGGACTTTCTTGTACACAGAATTCCTCTCAGTGTTCTGTCAAAGGGCAGACTCCCAGGGAGAGAGTGCACTTGCATTCAGCACCCAGGTCCCACACCATGCTTTGATAGCAAGGCTCTAGAGAAGGTGCTAGAAAGTTCTGGTCATTCTAGTGTTCGTAATTTTTTAAGTACAATCATGCATTTTGATGTCAGATTCAGAATGTGATAGACTGAGTATATTGTTTCAGTGGTTTTAACACGGAAGGAATGAAATGAATGATAGTGATTCTTATTTTGTAGAAATCATTCCATTTTCATAAGTGGGTCTATCCAGCTTATCAAAGCAGTGGCGATTTATTATATTAGACTGATGTCTTCCTATGTTTAATGATTTGTGTGTGAAAGTAGTGAAAGCTACTCTATTTTTTGTGTTCTCCTTTTCTATAACCTGTTGTTACATGTCGTTGAGTCGGCTCTGACTCCTGAGGACCCACTGATTGAGTGGTATCTGCAAAGTCTTGTTCTCACCTGCCCTGCTCAGCTCCTATAGACTCATGTCTACGGCTTCTTTCATGGTGTCAATCATCTCACATCTAGTCTTCCTCTTTTCCCACTGCCTTCTATTCCCCCAGCATTATTGTCTTTTCCAAAGAAACCTGCCTCCCGTGTGTCACACCTCTTTTCAAATGCAGAGAGGATAAATGTACATACCTTGACTTGCACGTGGCATCTTAAACACTATTCAAAATTCACCTTCAGCAAAGGCATGTCTATCTGAGCAAAATGACTGGCCAGCTAGCCTGCCTTCCTCTGGGCCTTCTGAGAGCGGCTGCCACGCCCCAAAGTCCTCCTTTGAGGATACTCAGGCCTAGATTCCTATAGAATCCCTCAGCAGCTGACTGCCTTGGGGTTCCCATGGATCCGCAGGCAGCTCTGTCTGGGGGGTAGTGGATGAGGCAGCCTGTGGCATGAGCTCTGTCCAGCACGGTTGATCCTGAACACCCACTCCTGGCTCCAAACACAGCCTCTCGCATCTGTCAGCGTGCTCGGGCTGCTACAACCAAGTACCACAGGCTGGAAATCGGTTCTCGCACAGTTCTGGAGGCGGGAAGTCCAAGATCAAGGTGCCAGCTGTTGGGTTTCTCCTGAGGCC
>PVJN01035494.1:0-23331 GCA_004026805.1 Lasiurus borealis | reverse complement strand
GAAAAACAGTTACAGGAATACAGCCTATATTCCCAACCTCCCTTGGATCTATGTGGGAGTATGTACAAAGTTCTGGCCAGTGAAATATAGACAAAAATTAAGAATAGCACTTTAGACCTAACAATCCATGATATCCTTTACTCCTTCCCTGGCTCATTGATTGACTATATTATCTTGCATCAAATAGTATTTAAAGCCACATGTTTAGGATAGAAAACCTTCTTTCAGCTCAAGTTCCTGAATTATTTGTGGAGCAGAGCCCTCCCTTTTGTCATCAACCCTTCATAGCACATACATATAAATTGGACTTTATATGAGAAATAAAAATAGTGTTTTATATTAAATTTGTTTGTCATGAATGCTACTGAGTTATCACTACTTATATAGGGAGATTTTTATCCTTACAAAACAAAAATATAAGGCCACACATACTTGATATATCTAGAGTCATTGATTCATTTATTCAGTCATTCAACAAACATTTATTGGTCATGCACGAAGTGGGGATACAAAGATGAATAAGATAGAGTCTCCATTAAAAGTAGACAGGTGTTTATGCAAATGAAGTCACAAAATTTGAAAATTTCCCAGGTAGTTATATTAATAGAATGCAAAAGAAAAACATATGGTCATTTTAATAGATGTTTGTATTCTTGATACAGCCCATCACCATTCAAGATGAAGAAATGTTCAACAAACTAGGAATAGTAGGGACTTTCCTCAAATAGATAAGAGCATTTATATAAAAACAAACAAACTACATCAAATGTCATACTTAAATGTTGAAAGACTAATTGTTTCCCCTCCAGATCAGAGACAATGCAAAGGTACCCGCTTTCATTATTTCTATGAAGCATAGTTTTAGATATTCTATGCATGCTGCATAAAGGTCAGAAAGAAAAATTTAAAACTATCCTGGTCTGCAGATGTGATTGTTATAGAGAATTTTGGGAATCTAAAAACTGGCTAGAATTAGAACTAACAAGTTAATTTATTAAGGTCTTGAGATACATAGTTAATATACAAAAAAATTAATTGCATTCTTTGTAGTATCTACTAACAAATGGGAAGTGAAAATTTAAAAATATATGTATTTACAGCAGGAATTTATTCCTAGGGATAAACTTACTAAAAGATTCTAACATTTAAACACTAAAAACTAGAAACACCTTTGAGAGAAATCAAAGAACTGAATAAATGAGCCATGTTCGTGCACTGGGTGACTCAATTTAAAATTCTAACAAAACTGATGTATAGATTTAATGTAATCCAGAAGCTTATATATGTAGAAATAGACAAATTGATTCTAAAATTTACATGCAAATACGAAGGACCAAAATAATTATTATTTTATTTTTAATTTATTTAATGTTTGGAATAAAGCAGTTTTTGAAAAGATAAAGTTGGAAGACTTACCTTACCAGTTTTAAGGATTTATTGTAGAGATAAAATAATGAAGACATTGTTGTATTGGTGAAACTATTGATATAGTGGTCAGTAAAAAGGGTACAGAAATAGACCTATCTAGGTATACTAGTATAGTCACTGATATTTGACAGAGATACCAAGGCAACTTGATGGAGAAACAAATGTCCATTCAACAAATTGTGTTTTATCTTTATGGGAGGGGAGAATGAGCATTAACCTTTACCTTATTCTATGTGTAAAAGTTAAATCAAAATATATATCATAGACCTAACAATAAAACTTCTAGAAGAAACATAGGAGAAAATCTTTGTGACCTGAGAGTAAGCAAAGTTTTATTAGATTGAATCCCAAATTATAAACCATAATTGAAAAAAAATAAGTTGGACTTCACCAAATAAGAGCATTTTTTTTTCATAAGACCAAAGAAAAAGACTGAAAGAAAATCTTTTCAACATGTGTGTCTTAAAAGACTTGCTCTATATATCTAAGGAACAATAACAACCTCAAGATAAGAAAATAAACAACCTAGTAAGAAAGTGGATCAAGTGAAATAAAACGAAGAGCCCTGAAATAAATCCACACCTATATGGTCAATTAATAACTGACAAAGGAGGCAAGAACATTCAATGGAGTAGAAACAATCTATTAAAAAAAAATGGTGCTTAGAAAATTTGAAAGATATACGCAAAAAAAGAAAACTAGATTACTTTTTTACACTATATAAAAGAAAAAACTTAAAGTGGATTAAAAACTTAAATATAAGATTCAAAACCATAAAACCCCTAGTAAGAAACATAGGACTAAAATTTTGGTCATTTCTCTGTGAGCCAGAAAAACAAAAGAAAAAACACAGACAAACAAATGGGACTACATCAAACTAAGACATTTTACACAGCAAAAGAAACTATCAACAAAATGAAAAGAACCCACTCTGTGGGAGAACATATTCACTAATGATATATCTGATAAGATGTTAATATCGAAAATTTATAAAGAACACATACAGTCCGACACCAAAAAACCCAAACAATCTAATTTAAAAATTGGCGAAGGACCTGATTGGACACTTTTCCAAACAGTACATATAGGTGGCCAACAGAGATATAAAAAGATGCTTAATATCACTAATCATCAGAGAGGTGTACATTAAAACTACAATGAGATATCACCTCACACCTGTCAGAATGGTTATCATCAGTATATCAATAAATGTGTTTGGTGAGAAGGTAACCCTCATGCACTGTTGGTGGGAATGCCGATTGGTATGGCACTATGGAAAATAGTACAGAGATTCCTTAAAATGTAAAAAATGGTGCTGCTTTATGATCCAATGTTACGTTTCTGGGTATTTATCCAAAGAAACCCAAACATTAATTCGAAAGAATATATATACCTCTATGTTCATTGCAGCATTATTTACAATAGCCAAGCTATGGAAGCAACCTAAGTGCCCATCAATAGTGAGTGGATAAAAGAGTGGTGGTACATATGTATATACCGTGGAATATTACTTGGCCATAAAAAAGAATGAAATCTTGCCACTTGCAATAGTATAGATGAACCTATAGGATATTATACTAAGTGAACTAAGTCAGTCGAAGAAAGACAAATGCTATGTAATTTCACTTATGTGTGGAATTTAAAGAACACTATAAATGAACAAACAGAATAGAAACAAACTCACAGATATGGAGAACAGAGGGGAGGGGATTGGGAAACTGGGTTAAAAAAGGTAAAGATATGGAGAAGTATAGATTGGTAGTTACAAAATAATCACGTGGATGTAAAATATATCATAGGAAGTATACTCAATAACATTGTAATAACTGTCTATGTATGGTGCCAGGTAGGAAAATATCAGGGGGAACGCTTTGTAAAGTGTATGCTTATCTAACCACTATGCTGTACACCTGAAATTAATACAAAATAATATTAACTGTAAATTGTAACTTAAAAACTTTAAAAAAATTAAATGTAAAAAAAGAGAAAGAAAATGGATAAAAAGATTTGAATAAACACTTCACAAAAGAAGATATATGGATAGTCAATAAGCATATGATAAGATGCTCAACATTATTAGTTTTTATAATGACATGTAAATACAATGAAATACCGCTACATACCCATTAGAATAGCTTAAAAAGTTTTAAAAATATATTACAAAGTGTTGACAAGGATATAGAGTAACTGCGACTCTCCAACACTGCTGTTGGCAGATTTTTAAAGGTAGATAACCCAGAACTTCTAATTCTTGGTATTTACCCAAGAGAAACAAAAGCATATGTCCACACAAAGACTTGTACACAAATACTATAGCAGCTCTATTTGTAATTGCTGGAACCAACTCTAATGTTTATAAACAAGTAAATAAATAAACTAATTCTGTTTTATCTACATAATGGGTATTACTGAGTAATGAAAAGAACTACTGATATATCCAGCAATATGGATGAATCTCAAAATCATAGAAAAAAGGCAGACAAAAAAGAGCACATACTCTAGGATTCCATTTAACTACAGTTCTAAAAATAATGTAAACTAATCCACAGTGACAGAAAGATCTGTGTTTGTATATGAATGGGATAAAATTGGGGAAGGCCTACAAAAGGTCACAACTAAACTTTCAGGGAAGGTGGAAATATTTGTTATCTTGATTCTGATGATAATTTCATGGCTATATACATATATATCAAAGTTGGTCAAATTGCATACTTTAAATATGTGCAACTTAATGTTCTTTAATTATGCCATGAAAGAGTTGAAAAAAATTAAATATAAAAAAATTTGGCTTGGGTATTTTCTACCTATTTCACCTCATAAATTTTAAAAATCAATTTGTTAAAGTATGTGAAAAATATGCTGGAATTTGAACATATTGAGACATCTTTTGGGCAAAATTTATTTCATCTCCAACAGATATCTTACCTTATTCTCTTATTTTGTTATATCCACCCAGCTGGTAACATGAGAGATAACAACAATAAATTGAGTTGAAAATATGAGCCAAATAACCTCCTGTTGCATATTATTCCCAATATATAGAATATAAGAGCTAATCTTAGGAAGATTTTTAACCTTTTAAGGAAATTAAAATTTAAAATTATGAAACTGTAATACAGGAATTCACATAGGACACCTGAGTTACATCTTCCCTCTTCCGTCTCCCATGGGAGCCACTAGCATAGAGACTTTGAAGTCTCTATTTGGTAGTTGCTAAGTCTATTGAAAGTGTCACCTATAGTTTGGGGTTTGTTTCCTGATGATTTTGTGTTACAGTTAGGCTTTCCTACCAATTGTTCACTCAAAGCCTAAAAAAAATCTCCATTAAAAAAAATACCATGTAGTTCTTTGTTTTTCTACACCCACTTACTTAAATTTTCTACTTATGGCATATATTATAGGAAACTTCTGTTTTTCCTGTGCTTTACTCATTTAGAACTTTCAGATGCCCAAAGAATCTATTTTCAGCTCTATTTTACAGAGGAGTCAAAAGTTTCATATGGTCAAGTATAAAAAAAAACTAAGCACTCAAAATGTAAGAGTCTAATTTGAAACACAAATTCTCTCCAAGTTATAAATATGTTCCAAAGTTGGCAGAATATATGATTGCATCTCTAAGGATTGCCATTTATATTCCAACATGCACAGAGATGAATTAATGTCTTTTTATACTGGTAGCTAACAAATTGCATTAGGTTAGAGCATTTTGAGTGAGTTCAATTTTATGGCCAGCTTACAAGTTGCACTAATAAGCTGACAATTCCATATACTATAGAAATCAGTGATTTCCATTTGGAAATTCTAGGGACATAGCCTTAGAAATAGGAATGCAGAATTTAGTGATATGGATGAGAATGTTAGAGTAAATATTAGGAGCACTACAATATTTATAGCTGTCATTTAATAAGCCATTACCTAACGTTATGCATTGCTAAGCATATTAATAACAATACCTAATATTTATGAAGTGTTTATTCTGTATAAGACACTATCCTAAATACTTCGTGAGCCTTTTATTTATTAATTCTCACAATTATTAACATGGATTAGCCTCATTTATAGGCAAAGAAACTGAGGCAAAAAAAAAAACAAAAGAAAAAAAACACAAACAGTCTCATTTTCCAGTCACCTGGTTAGTAAATAGCTGAATCTCAAGGAATTAATTCTTTAGTGCATCAAGCCACTTGTTTTGTTCTTGGCCTCTGACTTTTTATTCCTGCAAGATGAACTAACCCTCCTCCCCACTTCTGTCTTGGTCTGTTCAGGCTATTATAATAAAACTAGAGGCCTGGTGCACGAAATTTGTGCACTTGGGGGTGGAAGGGTTATCCCTCAGCCCAGCCTGCACCATCTCCAATCTGGGACCCCTTGGGTAATCAGACATCCCTCTCACAATCTGGGACTGCTGGCTCCCAATTGCTTGCCTGCCTGCCTGATTGCCTCTAACCACTTCTGCCTGCCAGCCTGATCACCCCCTAACAACTCCCCTTCCAGCCTGATAGATGCCTAACTGCTCTCCCCTGCCCTGCTGGCCCAGTCACCCCTAACTACCCTCCCCTATAGACCTGGTTTCCCCCAACTGTCTTCCCCTGCTGGCTTGGTTGCCCTAACTGCCCTCCCATGCCGTCATCTTGTAGTGACCATCTTGTAACCACATGGGGGCGGCCATCTTGTGTGAGGGTGTGATAGTCAATTTGCATATCACCTCTTTATTATATAGAATTAGAAGCCTGGCACATGAAATTTGTGCACAGGTACTGTCCCTAGGCCTAGCCTGTGATCAGGGCCATCTTTCCCGGCTGCCAGCAGCCAGTCCTGCCTCCCGCTGCCACCCACCCTGGTTCCCAGTTTGCTATTGGGCGATTGGAGCCTGATGGCCAGAGGGAGGGGGACTGAGAGGTCAGCTGGTCCCTCCCACTTGTGGCCCTGCCCCCACTATGTGTCGCCCTCTATTAGTGGGGTGACCAGCAGGGTAGGGGCCTTTTCCCAGTGTTTCCCACATCCCCTGCCACCTACTCCCAGGTCCCTAATTGCCATTGGGGTGATAGGAGCTAGCTGGCTGGGGAAAGGGAGTGAGAGGTGGTCAGTGCACCTCATAGTGACTGGTCCAGCAGTCATTCTATTCATTCTGCCGTTATGGACAGTGGGCTTTTATTATATAGGATGCCACAAACTGGGTATCTTATCAACAACAGTAATTTATTTCTCACAGTCCTGGAGGCTGGAAGTCTGAGATCATGATGCCAGCATGGGATTCTCTCACAGGTTTCTCATTGCCATATGGCAGGTGGAGGGGTAGAGGCTAGGGATCTCTTTGGAGCCTGTTTCATAAGGCACTAATGCCACCCATGAGGGATCTACTCTCATGACTTAAGCACCTCCTAAAGGCCATACTTTATCAGGCTAGTATTGGAGGTTGGGATTTCAGCTTATGAATTTTATGGAGAGTCACACATTCAGATCATAGCACCTCTCATCCTTCTCTGCCCTGATAGCTTTTGCCTTTCAGGCTACAGAACTCTTAAATTGCAAAGAATAGCACTTGAGATCTAACAAGTGCCATGAACACAGATACGATCTGATTCTTTAAGCTTCAAACGGAATTGATCTGAATTTCACAATGTCCTTCTTAATTTTTTTTTTTTCTGGAGATACTGGGAGGGAGGGTATATTATTTATATATTGCAGCAGAACAAAATTTTCCCAAAACATAATGGTTAAAGCAATAATACTTACTAATTCTTTCATGATTTCTTTTGAGTCAGTAGAGATAGCCTGTCTATACTACACAATCTGTGGGCTTTCACCTGGAAAACTTGAAGACTGAGCCTCCAGCTCAGAAGACTTGTTGGCCCCCCATTTTAGAAGTTGGTGCTGGTTGGGCGCTAAACTGGGGCCAGATTATACACACATAGCCTTTCCATGACACATGGGCTTCCTCACATAATTATGGTGTGGTTCCAAGGATAGGCTCCTGAGAGAAAGCAGGAGTCAAGGGAAACCATATTGCCTGTTTTGGTTGTGTTTTGCCCTGGACTCAGAAGTCATGCATCATTACTTTCACCTCATTCTATTGTTTGAGGCACTTAATAAAGACACACCAGGTTCAAGAAGAAGGACATAGACTCCATTTCTTGATGGAGATGTCAAGGCAGGGCAGGAGTGGGGGGTGGGAGTGGAGGGGAGGGCTTCTTTGCAAGGTAAAGGTTACTGCAGGAAGCAATAGTGTGAAATTAGACATTTTTACAAGTCACTAATGACTCTCAGCACCTTCTTTTGCTGAGTTAGTTCCATTAATGAATTGTCTAGCTATTTTATACGCTCTCTTCCCATTCTATACCACATTTAACAAGATTTGAAATCCTGTCTCCTTACACTAAGAAATACACCCCTATCAAACAAACACTTACAAACAAAAGCATTCATTAAAGTCTTTTCTTTGTAGCAGACTTGACAGGCTTTTAGCAATGATAGGATTTACATTGTAACCAAACAAATAATAGAATAACCAAACAAAAAACAGAATATTGGAAACCCCTAATTTGAAAAATTCTGTAGTTTTTTCTGTTTCCCTGTTTTTCTCTGTTTTCTTATCTGCCTTTTCTCTCTCAGGAGAAAAATTTGAAAAACCTTCCATTTTCTTATAAAAATTATTTTGTTTTGGCTCCCCTGAATCTCCAGCACATAGGCTCTCTTTTGTATACAAAGACCCACTAATATATTTTGCTAAACCACAGGCCATCTAAATCTAAGCCTCATCTTTCCTCTCTCCTTCACCTCTCCCAGCAAGGGCAAGGATCAGTGAAGAGATTTAGTCCTTCAGTTATGTAAATTATTCCCTATTCCCACCCCTGTCTTCTCCATAGAAAAGGCAGTTGTGATTTTAAATAACATTTCCCCTCTCTGCACTGCACTGGCCTGCCTGCATTGAATTGTAGCCAGCACGATCCACTTAAGTTTTCCATCTCTGATTTCCAAAACATTCAGGGCAGCTCCGGCTTCAGACATTATAAATATGCCTAAGAACAGAGCTTCTGAGGCAAAAATCACTATTCAATCCAGAGAGAGCCTCCAAATTCCCTTTTATATCTAAACCAAATAAGTAAAACCCACTTTGTCCTCTTTCTTCTGGCACAATTCTGGGTCTGTTTGGTTCCCTTTCCAAAGCCTAATCTTAAATCCGATGAATTTTTAGAAATATATTAACTTAGGAAAGGCCTTTATCGAAGCATCTATCTTACCTAATAAGAGACAAACAGGTAAATTGACTCTACCTCTACTATGCCCATAGCCAATCAGAGTGAGTATGCAAATTATCCCAACAAAGATGACTGTCATCTTTGTTGGGGTAATTTGCATACATAGGCACCCAGCACCTGGGTCTTGGGAACATCCTGGCACTCAAGTCACTATGAGCAGTCTGTGAAGGGCCAGAGCTAGGGGGCTCCGGGGCAGGGCCAACCCTGTGATCAGAGCCCAGGGTGCAGGGGCAGAGCTGGTGATTGGAGGGAGCTGGGGGTTCCAGGCCCAGAGGCTTTTGGCCTGTGCAGGGCGGGAGTCAGAGATGGGAGGGAGCTGGAGGTCCTCTGCCCAGGCCTAAAGCCTTGGCCAAGGTTTTCGGCTTGGTCAGGGCCAGAGCTGGCAATCAGAGGGAGCTAGGGGTCTGCTGCGGCCAGAGGCTTTTGGCCTGGGCAGGGGCGGAGCCTGTGATCAGAAGGACCTGGGGGTCCTCTGCCCAAGCTGAAAGCGTCAGCCAGAGGCTTTCAGCCTGGGAAGGTCTGGGCAGGGGCTGAACCAGTGATCAGAGGGAACTGGGGGGTCCCCTACCCAGGCTGAAAGACGCTCCCAGAGGCTATTGGCCAGTGCACGGGTGGAGCTGGCAATTGGAGGGAGCTGGGGGTCCGCTGCCCAAGCCCAAAGCATCAGCCAGAGACTTTAGGCCTGGGCAGGGGCGGAGCCAGAGACCAGAGGCTATTGACCATCCATCCGCTTGCACTACAGAGGAAACACCTTTTCTGACTGCTCATTGGCTAAGCTTTCTGTATGCCAGTGCTAATATTCTTAGTAACTTGGATAATAAGAATCCAAAAAGGTGATCTAGGGTTTTTCTACCACACTTCTGGAGAAAACAACCAAGGTCTGCTGCTGGAGGGCTAAGAAATGTCATATCCTGCCCTAGTAGGTTTGGCTCAGTGGATAATGTCTTGGCCTGCCAACTGCAGTGTCTGGGTTCAATTCTGTTCAAGCGCATGTACCTAGGTTGCAGGCTCCTCCCTGGTGGGGGCCCAGGTCAGGGCTCATGCAGGAGGCAACCAATCGAAGTGTTCCTCTGACTTTGATGTTTCTCTCTGTCTTTCCCTTTCTCTTCCACATTCTCTAAAAGTCAATGGGAACATATCCTCAGGTAAGGATTGAAAGAAAGAAAGAAAGAAAGAAAGAAAGAAAGAAAGAAAGAAAGAAAGAAAGAAAGAAAGAAAGAAAGAAAGAAAGAAAGAAAGAAAGAAAGGAAGAAAGGAAGAAAGAAAGGTCATATCCTATGAAAAACACATCTTGAAAATGCCTAAAGAAAGTTGTCATTTTTTCATGGTGAAGGGACTGGAGCCCGTGTTGATGAAACCACCTTGGTGGCTGTGGGACTGGCAGTCGCTGCAGCAGTGGGGTGATGGGGCTGGTGCCTTCCCCTAATTAGCCCCGCCACCTCCCACAAAAGGAGGCCAGACTGCAGCTTAGGCCCGCTCCCAGCAAGGAGCGGATACCCTTTGAGGGCTCCCAGTATGTGAGAGGGGGCAGGTTGGGGCAGTATGTGAGGGACCCCTACCCCCAGTCACAGATTTTGTACACTGGGCCCCTAGTGTGTATATATATATATATAACCCTAATATGCAAGTAGAACAATCGAACAACTAAACAACCAGTTGCTATGATGTGCACTGACCACCAGGGAATGCGTGTGGAATTTAGTGGGCGTTTGCAACAGGCCTCAGAGCACAGAACATGGTGGGCATTGGCCATGGTGGGATGGTGGAGGAGGTGAGTGGGGGTGCCAGACCAAGGTGGGATGCTGGTTACTGTCATGGAGGTAAGCCTCTGAAAATTCTTTGCTCCTGTACACTGCAGTCCTGCCCAGCACTCACACCTGCTGCCAGCACCTGGCACCAGCCTTGATTATTTAGTGCCATCAGCAGCTGTAAGTGGCAGCTACCAACCCTGATTGCCCTTCATGGCTCCTCCACCTCCCCCTGCTCCTGAGGGGCAATTGGGGCAGCAGCCACTGCTTGCACCCACTTACAGTGCTGTCTTCACTTGAACCCATTGCTAGTGCCAGCCCCATTCTCTCTGCCCCTTCAGTGGGTATGAGTGGGGCCAGCACTGTCAGCATGTGGGAGTGGCGGTGGTGGGAGTGGGACTGTCAGCAAACAGAGGACTGGGGCCACAGAAGGAGGGGCTGAGAGGGGCACAGAGGATGGACTGAGACCTGTCCCTGTGCCCACCACAGCCTTGTGGCCTATAGTTCCTTTTAAGGTGCATAAGTTCACGCACTAGGCCCCTAGTCTAAATATAATAGAGATGCTCTCTGAACAGCCTCTAAATAGTCAGGCCCTGGAAGAATATTGCTTCCCACATGGCAGCTCTTGTACAAATTCCAACTATTTTCCCCACAGTCATGTCCTCAGTATTCTCCCAACCCTCTTCTTAGCTAGTCTGCCCAGACCCTCTCCTCTCCATTCCAGCCCTGCTGTGAGGGCAGAACCATGTGATCCCACACACCTGCCTACAGATGAATGGGTCATGGTGGATGACTGGCTCATACTAATCTAATCAGATAGTTTTCTTAGGCCAGAGGAATAAGACTAAGATAGTAGCTACAGTTGTCTGAGCAAGGCAGAGCAAATCTCTCAGCAGAGATAGAAGCACAAAGCAGATGCTAAGAGATTTGACATTGGGACAAACCATTTGGCTTCTAGAACCAGAGAAAGAAACCTAATTGCAAATTCCATCAAGTTCCTCTTTCCCGGCCCTTGAGAAGTCTGACTACTCCTGTTGCCCCTGAAGTTGGTTGGCTGAGAGATCCGACAATGAAACAAGAGGCTTCAGGTATTTTGCAAACAAATGAACAGAGGTTATTCTACACAGAAGATGAGAAATCAAATGAAAATATATTTTTATTTTTGTTAATTTACTTACCTTCTACTTTTTTGGGTATTTATATTGTAAGTGGTCACGAACTATAGATCAAAGAATTTCAATAAACTACTGATGTTCTTCTCTGATATTCAAGGACCATAAAAATGATAAAACGTGTCTTAATACTGAATGAAATGTTGTCATTGTGAACTTATCCTAGGTAATCAAAGAACTTTTGTGAGAAAAGCATGCTGTTGAAGTACCTCTGAAGGCATTTTTTATGCATTAACCCTTTAGTAGGGAACTTTGAGTTGTAAGATGCTGAAGAATATGTGGCTTATGAATTATTTTTCAAGAAATCTCTCCATCTGTCCCTTAGGGTGAGTGTCACAGCAAAACAAACAAATAAAAACAAACTTGTAAAGTATTTCTGAGAAATGTGTGCCCATTTCAAGAAATGGGGTAAAATGTATATTAAATTAAGAAAAGTAATGGGAGTGTGGGAAAAGCCTAAACCACAATTAAGTTAATAAAGAATTGGACTGTATGTACAGCTGCATGTGAAATTCTTTACACAGATTCATTCCTCTGACTGATGATGGGCCTCATAATGCACAAATAGGACATGATGCAGAGGAAAGAAGTAGGCTCCACACTCACTATTAAGCAACCTCCTTAAATTCATTGAGTCTGTTTCTTCATTTGTAATTTGAGAATTAGAGCATTGTTTACTACAATGGGATGTTATGAGGGTTTAACAATACAGTGCACTTGGCAAGTGCATTGATGTGCTCAATAAATCTCATAATACTTGTTGAATAGCAGTTATCTTCATCATTACAAAAGTATCTGGAAATTCTGGTGAAATTTTCCTGGTATCTGAAGAGCCACCTGCCTAATCCTATGGTTTTGGCTATCATGTTTCAATTTCTTTAGCTATTTTTTTTTATCTTTACTCACCAGCAAAACAGAGAAGTTGTTTTGATATTTTACTGCCTAACCTTTAAATTTGTTAGCAAAACAATTAGATTCCTAGACCATTTCCTACCCTATTTATCTTAATCATCCACCTATTTCACAGGCAGTTGGATGACAATCAGACTAGATGGAAAAAGTGACCCAACCTGCTAGTAGAATATTATGGGAACCTTGCCATACTTTATGCCCCTGACACATTTCCTTTTCTCTCCTCTACACCTACAATCTGTGGAACTTAGCCAGACTTAAGTCATATACTTTATCTTCAGAAAGTTTTCTTTTTCTTTCTTAGATTAGTCAAAGTTAATATAAACAGCATTTTGGACTTGAAAATTAAGTTCAATACATTTCTGTTCTAAATACCACAAGCATACATACCTTGCTTAACTTGCAACCATACTGAGGCACCACTGCCTTCACTCCTGAGGGTTCCTCTCTTACACTTCACTGTCCCATTTAGAAAGTGGTGTGTACTTACAGGGACACAGCACACAATTCAAATTGTACAATTGTTCAGGAAGTTAAAAATGAGCTACTCAGTTCCCTCTGTAGAGATGATCACTGTTAGTTTCTTGTGATAAGTATATATATAATGTAGTTTAAATATATATTTATAAACTAAAAATGTACAAACATAAATATTTTCAGCTAGGATTTCTTGAGAGAATAAAGCGCCCATATGCTAAGGGATCCATGGTATATAATAAATTAACTTTTCTCCTTGGCATTGAAAATGGTATCGCGTACCATCCTTGGGTGAATTGAGGAAATAGTTACAATTAATTTTCTGTGTGCTGTGCTTCAGATGAGGAACTCTAGTTGAGAAATGTGTTACAGTCTAACTTGCAGGTTATATATAGGGGTACATATGGCCTTCTCTTCTCCCCCTAGTCATCTCATCCTTTTCCTTGTTTCCCTCTTTTACTTTCTATGGAGGTCTTAAATGAGTTAGAAAGTGTGTAAATAGCATTAATCTTAAGTATACAACATGAAGAATTTTATATATGTTTATACTTATGTGACCACCATCCAGATTATGATATGGAACATTTCCATCACTTCAGAGTATTTTCCCCTGCCCCTCAGAGACAACATCTAATCTAACTTCTACCATTACAATTATTTTTCTCTGTTTTAAAACTTCCTATAAATGAAACCATAACTGTAACTCCCTTCTGAGAGAGAGATTTTCCATGTCATTGTATGTATCAGTTAATTTTTATCGCTGAGTATTATTACATCATATGATTAAATCACTATCTACCTATTCAGTCTTCTGTTGATGGATATCTGAATTGTTTCCATTCGGGGGCTATTTTTAATAAAAATTATTGACTTGTAAATGTCTTTTCGGTGACATAGGCACTCATTTCTCTTGGGTGTGTACCTCGGAGCAGACTAGGTCATGGGACAGGCATATTTTAACTTTAATATATATTGCCAGTTTCCAAAATGGTTATTCCAATTTTGCTCATTCTTTGTAACAGCTGTGTAGTATTATACAGATTTTCCATAGTTTATTTAAACTAACCCACTATTAATAGGAATGTAAGTTGTTTCCAAACATTTGCTATTACAAAGTATGTTCCAAATATTATCTTTTTACATAAATCATTTGCACATATACAAGTTTGCCTATTGGAAAAAGTATCAGAAGTGAATTTGCTGGACCCAAGGATATGTGCATTTGTAATTTCAGTGGATTTGAAAACATTGTGTCCATTGTGTTTCAGTTAGTGCATACACATGCAAATATTGCTCCTGTCAATCAGTATTTGATGTTGTTTCACCTCATACTCATAGACTAGGGAAGGCATTAGATATTCTGAACTTGTCTGTCCCATAGGTATAAATCATGTTTGTAATTCTAATTCAAAGTATCTTATTATAAGTAATATTGAGTATCTTTTGATAAATTTAAAGGACTTATGTTTATTTTTCTGTGATTTCTCTTTTAATATACTTTGCCTATTATTTTATCAAGTTGGTGGTCTTTTATTGACTCAGAGGAGCTTTTCGCTCTTTTTTTTAAAATAAATCTTTATTGTTCAGATTATTACATTCTTTCCTCTTTTGTTCTCCAATAGATCTCCTCCACCTGGCTCCCACCCCTCCCTCTGACCTTACCACCCCCCGCATTGTCCTCACCATAGGTGTATGATTTTTGTCCAGTCTCTCCTTGCACCCTTCTCACCCCTTTCTCCTTGAGAATTGTCAGTCCACTCCCTTTCTATGCCCTTGATTCTATTATACTCACCAGTTTATTCTGTTCATCACATTTTTGATTCACTTGATTTTTAGATTCACTTGTTCATAGATATGTATTTGTTGTTCATAATTTTTATCTTTACCTTTTTATTCTTCTTCCTCTTCTTAAAGAGTACCCTTCAGCATTTCAAACAATACTGGTTTGGTGTTGATAAACTCCTTTAGCTTTTTCTTATCTGTGAAGCTCTTTATCTGCACTTTAATTCTGAATGATAGCTTTGCTGGGTAATCTTGGTTGTAGGTTGTTGCTATTCATCACTTTGAATATTTCTTGCCACTCCCTCTGGCCTGCATAGTTTCTGTTGAGAAATCAGCTGACAATCATATGGGTGCTCCCCTGTAGGTAATTAACTGTTTTTCTCTTGCTGCTTTTAATATTCTCTCTTTGTTTTTTGCTCTTGGTATTTTAATTATGATGTGTCTTGGTGTGCTCCCCTTTGGATTCCTTTTGTTTGGGGTTCTGTGTGTTTCCTGGACTTGTAAGTCTATTTCTTTCACCATTTGGGAGAAGTTTTCAATCATTATTTCTTCAAATAGATTTTCAGTATCTTGCTCTCTCTCTTCTTCTGGCATCCCCATAATTGTGATGTTGGTATGCTTGAAATTGTCCTGGAGGCTCCTTATGCTATCTTCACATTTTTGGGTTCTTTTTCTTTTTGCTTTTCCAGTTGAGTGTTTTCTGCTTCTTTGTATTTCAAATCTTTGACTTGATTCTTGCCTTCCTCTAGTCTACTATTAGGTCTCTGTATAATATTTTTTTATTTCCGTCAGTGTATGTTTAATTTCTAGTTGGTTCTTTTTCATCTCTAGTTGGTCCTTTTTAACCTCCTTTTGGGCCTTGCTAAATTTACCCATCTTTTTTAGGAAATTCTTGAAAAACTTTATAACCATGGTTTTGAACTCTATATCTATTCATTTGTTTTCCTCCATTTCTTTCGTTTGTAATCTGTTCCTTTATCTCTGCATTTTCCCTGCTTCCCTGAGTTGATAGAGTAGCTTTGTGTGCTAGGTGTCCTATGTGGCCCAGTAGCTTCGCTTCCCCAATTATCTGAGGTGGACTCTCTTAGTGTGGCCCTTTGTGGACTGTGTTTACAGCCTTTTTGTAGTTAAGTCTTGATTGTTGTTGGTATCACTGGGGGGAATTGACTTCCAAGCCAATTGGTTGTGAGGATCAGCTGTGTCTACCTCGGGAGAATTTCTGTGCTGGAGTCAGCTTTATGATACAAGACTTGCAAAATTGCAAAAGCCTTTCTGTTCAGCTTGGATGGAGTGGCATCTCAGGGCTGAGCAGAGACAGCCCTGCCCTACGTGGCCCCTGGGTCTCAGTGTCCCTCAGTAATTGCTGCAGCCCTCTCTGTGTGCATGCGTGCGCACCTCCAGACCTCTGCCTTTCCAGCTCCCCTGAGTTTCTGTGTGCTCCGGGGACCCCTATGAGTCTGGGTCCCCAGGGTCTCACCCGAAACTGGATTTCAGCACAGTTGGAAGGTTCTGTTTCCCTCCCACTAGAAAAAGCCAGCAGCACAATTAGCAGTCAGCCCTCTGTGTGAGCCCTCACGCACCTCCAGACCTTTGCCTTTTTGCAGCTCCCCTAAGTTTCCGTCCACTCATACCACTCCCCTGGTATGAGTCTTGCCTGGAACTGGGGTTCAGTAGTCGGATCTGGGGTTCAGTGCAGTCAGGAGTTTCAGTCTCCCTCTCACTAGAGGAAACCAGCCAGGCACTCTGTGCCCATCCTCTCCATGCACATGTCTCTGTACCTCAGCTTTTTGTAGCTTTTCTGAGTCTTCATGAGCTCCTCTATTTCCTTCTAGTTGTAGAATTTCCACTCAGCCAGCTTTCCTGTGGTTCTGGATGATGTCTGTTCTGTCTTTTAGTTGTAGTTTTGAAATTATTGTGTGAGGCAGCAGTTTAGGTGTTCACCTATGCTGTCATCTTGGTTTCTCCCCCAGCTTTTCTCTTTATAGTAGAAACAATTAGTGCTTTTTCTGTGATACGAGTTACAAATATTTTTTCCAGATTGTTGATTACCTTCTGTATCTATATATGTAAAAGCCTAAGTGACTGAACGACCAAACAATGGGTCAGCCAGTCACTATGATGTGCACTGACCATCAGGGGGCAGGCGCTCAATGCAGGAGTTTCCCCCTGGTGGTTAGTGCACTCTCACAGTGGGAGCGCTACTCACCTGACCTACAGGTGCCAGATGCAGGGCTCACAGCTGGTGAGCGCTGCTGTGGTGATGTGAGCCTCTCTCTCCCTGTCAGGACTGACTGGTTGTGAGCCCACAGCAGGCCCAGCAGGGCTGGGATGAGCAGGAATGGCAGGCAAGAGTGGCAGGCAGCATTGGACTGCTGGTTTTGGCCCAATCTCTTCAGGCCACACTGAGGGACCCCACCAGTGCACGAGTCTGTGCATCGGGCCTCTAGTCTGTTAATAACTTGGAATATTTAATTTACATCAGGTTTTTAAAGCATTACTTCCAAAGCCCTAGTCTACCCTTTCTTCTATCACCCACAATATGCACCTTGATCATTATTCATGAATAAAAATAAATTATATCTTAAATGCACTCTCTGGATTATTAAAATAATCTTGCCCAGTTCTGGCCATAATTGTTCAGCAGTTCGAGTGTCAGCCCACGCACCAAGAGACTGAGGGCTTGATTCCAGGTCAAGGGCATGTACTTGGGTTGCAGGTTTGATCCCCAGCCCCAGTTGGGGCTCATTCAGGAGGCAATTGATCATTGCTTTGTGTCTCTCTCTTCAATGTTTTTCTCTCCTTCCCTTCTTTCCACTACCTCTAAAACACCAATGGGGAAAAAATGTGCTCAGGTGAGGATTAACAACAACAACAACAAAATAATACTCTTGCCCTAATGCACACTCCAGGAAATCAAAAGGAAGCCTGCATATAAAAAAGTGATTGGCAACACACAGAACATGAGTATGGCTGCTACCTTAACAATTTTTTCAAGAAAGCAAAATGCAAGTTGCATTTTTATCAAGATTCTGTATTATGGGCATTTGTTCAGCTTTGAAAAATGTTTCTATGTAATAATCAAATGCCTCACACTACCCTAGGGCAGCCCACAAGTCACAGAGTGGTTGGCAGGCATTGAACACTGCTCTCAAATTCTTGGTCAACTTAGAGTATTTTGTAAAATGAGAGGCAGCCCTCAGAATGAGGATTGGTCTGAAGAGGGACCTAATGCATTTTTCTAAATGGTGATATTACTGAAATGCTTAAAACTATCAGTATCAGTCTTCTTGAAGGTATCACCTCACCCATGACCTCTCCCATTCAAGTCACAATGTTATAACCTGACCATCATTCATTCACTCATTGTCCCCTCCATTAGATTCTCTGCAGCCAGGGACCATTTATTTGCATCATTTTTCTACTGCTGCCATAGCAAGTTACCACAGATTTAGCAGTTAAAACAGCCCCTATTTTTATATCAGAGTTCTGCAAGTTAGACACCCAGACCACTCTGGCCCAGGTGGATGCTCTGCTCAGACTCTCTTAGTACAGAAACCTGGTGTCAACATGCTGCTTTCTAGAGGCTAGAATGATATTTTTAGAATTCTTCATTTTGAGTCTTCAGTCTAAATTCTGGGAATATATATTGAATCAAGAGTTTATCAGTTGGTTTATAAACTCCTAGAAAATCAGAGTAGAAAAAACATAAAGGACTTCTTATCTCCTTTCCTCTGCAGCCTGGGGTGAGGGGCCTGCCTGGCCCAGGAGTGTGGTTCTGTGTCTCTGGTCTAAGCTCACCTTTGGGGTTGGCCAAAGCCCCTTGAGTTTGCTATGCAATCCAGGACTCTGGGGACAAAACAGATAAAAGTCTGTGATGACACAATGCCAAATTAGGACTCACCAGGGTTTTTAGAAAAATAGAAAAGAATATTAGGCACTCTAGAGAAGGCAATATATTTTTAAACAAAGAAATATATGGTAGAAAAAGAACTTTAGACCATTTGAAATCTTATCTTTGGTTCTGGGGTGTTCTTGATAGAGAGCAAAGAGATGTCTTGCAAGAAAAATTTAACCATAATATGCCCAGAAAAAATTCTTACTGATTTTCATTGCACAACTGAAAAACATAGATTCTCACCCTTCCCCAACAAATTTCATTACAGAAAAATCCTTATTGTTAAATATTCTCAGTGGAATAAATAAGCATCTCCAAATTTCTTGAGCACAGAAATTTGCTCCCACATTTTGGTTTGAGTAAAATAAAAGCACTACATCATTTTTTTTGCAAGGGTGAAGAATTAATTAATAACCTATAAAACTATTTATTGTATTTGTTTTAGTGAAATAGATATTTACTATTTTTATATGCTTATAATTCTGTCTCACCTCTATATTGTACCTTCCTGTAGCAAAGGATTCATCTGTAATCTAAGAATATAGTATATACTGTGCTGGATACATGATATTTTCTTTAAAAATTTTTCTTTTAAATAAGTAAAGACTCAGAAAGCAGAATGAAAGTTAGATGTACTGTAACTTGCATACTTTATTGTCATGTAGATGATGTATGAATGTACTTAATAATTGAAAGATAGTTTACATGTAGTAAACTTCTAAACCTATCAATACTATGTTGACTTCAGCTGAATACAGATAAACATGGAACCTAAAATAGATCATTTGAATATCATTATCTGCTATCTAAGAAAAACTAAAATAGCAGCAACCTTCAGTAACATAACATTACTTAATACCAAGTTATTATGCTATAAACTCCTCAGCATTTCTATTAAACTTCTATGATTAATGATCTGCAATGTGGAAGATTCACAAAAAGGAACAGTTCAAGAAAATAACATCTTTCAGGTTTTATTTCAAAGTGATTCCATTTATGATCTTCTTGGGATCTTCTGCCCTCCCCCCAAAAGCTGTAATGATGGTTCCTGTAATGAACTAGAGGCATCCATGTCAATGTGTTGGTGATGAGCTGGAAGAGATGACAAGTGTGCAGCTCTGAAGATGTACACCTTGCCCTCTATGTGGGATCAGACTAAGTATGCTCACCAAGAGCAAAAGAAGTTTTCTTAAGTCAAATGATGATTTGATTATTGCAGCTGCACCTCCAGACAATCAGAAACTGGAATATTTCTTAGGTAGAAATGCAGTTGCCCTTTTTAAAAAGCTTTGCATATTAAAGATGAAAATCTCAGAATCATTCTAAAATTTAGTGAAACAAGCACTAACAAAAATGACAAAGGAATTATATTTTTAAACTACTGAAGAGCTAAAAAACAAAAAAACAAACAAAAAACACATAAAGCAAAAACAAACAAGAAAAATACAACCCTCTATTCTGTCACCTTTGATAATTTATAAGGTGTGCAAAAGTAAGACCCCTGACCACACAGAGTGTGACTGAGATGATAATTTTACAAGTCATCATTGTAAAAGTGACAGCAACTAAAGAGTTGCATTTAAGCGGAAGACTTCACTTACAAATTTTCACATAATAGTTCCATCCCAAGCTTTAAAGTCATAGGATTTTAGAGTGTTATAACTAGAGGAATTTGGAGAAACTCCTAGTTCAGTCCACTTTCCTTGTCTTATAGATCATGGAATTCCTAATGATTTCATTTCCCTTTAAAACTTTTCCTAATGAGAGTATTTTACCATGACATTTATAACAACCTGTTAGCTAAATAACTGTAATAGCAGATATACTTTTTAAAGATTGTTCTGTTATCACAATTCTTATGCTTCAATTTTTTTAGCTGAAACTGAAGTCAAGCAAAATGTTCTTATGGACTTTGGTATAATTTTTGTTATTTTATTAGAAAAATAGGGAAATACTAAATTTTGATGGCATAATAAAATCCTGCTTCTAAAATTTCTATTGAAATATATGTATATATGAAGTTAAAATATACATGTTTAATATATATGTATACATTTAAATATATTTTCATTGATTTTAGAGAGGAAGGAAGAGGAAAAGAGATATCAATGATGAAAGAAAATCATTGATTGGATGCTTCCTGCATGCCTCTTACTGGGGATCAAACCTGCAACCTGGGCATATGCCCTGACCAGGAATTGAACAATGACCTCCTGGTTCAAAGGTTGATGCTCAACCACTGAGCCACACCTGCCAGGCTAAATAGCCTATATAATAAAAGCCTAATATGCTAAGTGCCCAGTCATCCAGTCGACCTTCAAACAATCAAAGCATAATATGCTAATGATAAGCAAAGGGCGCTCAATTGCTCACTATGATATGCACTGATCACCAGGGGGCAGACATTCAGACCGGGAGATTAGCTTGCTGCTTGGGTCTGGCTGATTATGACTGAGCAAGAGGGGCTGGACATGCCCTGTAGCCTTCCCATGTCCCTTCCTGGCCCTGATCGTGCCACCAGTGGGGTCACTCTATCTGGCCTGCACCCTCTCGCAATCCAGGACCCCTCAAGGGATGTCTGTCTGAAAGCCAGTTTTGGCCCATTGGCAGAATGACTGGTTACTATGATGTGCACTGACCAACAGGGGGCAGAGGCTCAATGCAGGAACTGCCCCCTGGTGGTCAGTGTGCTCCCACAGGGGGAGCACTGCTCAGCCAGAAGCCAGGCTCACAGCTGGCGAGCACAGGGGCAGTGGTGGGAACCTCTTCCACCTCTGCAGTAGCACTAAGGATGTCCCACTGATGGCTTAGGCCTGCTCCCCATCAGATGGACATCCCCTAAAGTTCCCAGACTGTGAGAGGGGCACAGACCAGTGCAGGAATTTTATCCACCGGGCCTCTAATGTATATATATTTTAACATATATGTATAAAAGAGTATGAAGGTCAGACAGTTCTGCTTTCAAATACTATCCTGTCATTTAGTAATTGTGTGTGGTTTAAGCAAATTACTTACGAATCCCAGATCTGTTAAAATGAGTTAAGGAATACCTAACTCAAAGTGTTTTTATTAAGTTTAAGGGAGATCATATAGGTGAATGTACCTAACACAGCACCTCTCAAAAGGTGTCAGCTCAATAGCTGATATCTCCCTTCCACTTCTCATGTGTCTTTGCCTACCACTTAAACACTTTCTGCCGCATTTCATTACAGGCATTTCTAAATGATGTATCACTGCTGTTCTCCTAAAAGCTTTAGGGAAAGAAATATTAACATGGATGAAAAACTAAGTTTGAACGCTTTTGTTATTCAGGTGAAATCAAAATTTTCTGTTTTGAATATTTCTTTTCTGGAAGAAAGAAAGGTTCCATGAATGAACTCTAGAATATGGAAAAAAACTCATTTAAATCAAGCTATAGTACTTTTCTCTCTTGCTTGCCCAGGAAGAAGAGATTGGAAATAATTCATTATTATTTTTCTTCCTGAAGTTTATAGTCAAATTAGTATCAGCTTCATGTCAACTTTGACATTAAATCAAACTTGAGCTTGGTGTGGTTAAGGATGAAGAAAAATATTTCGAACACCTTAAATATATTCTAATGGAAGAAGCTGCCTTTACAATCCTAAGAGAAAAACCATAGTTTGCTTTTATAGTTTTCCAAAAATTCTGTGCATCTTTGAAATTGAATATTCATGATTTATTAAACATTTAGTAAAACTTCATGATCTTGAATTAATTTAGCTACTTTAAACTTAATTTTTGAAGAAAAACATCTGTTCTTTCATACTTATACACTAAACAGATATTTTATTTTACTTATTTATTTTAAATATATCTCTATGGATTTTGGAGAGGAAGTGAGAGGGAGAGATAAAAACATCAAGGATGAGAGAGAATCAGCACATTTTGCAGTGGATTGCCTGCCTCCTGCATGTCTCACACTGAGGTTTGAGCCAGTGTGAGACATTCAGGCATTCCCAGTTAGGGCATGCCCAAGTTGTGGGCTCAAACCCCTGAACCAGGAGGTCATGGTTTGATTCCCAGTTAGGGTATTCCCAGGTTATGGGCTCAAACCTCAGTGTGAGACATGCAGGAGGCAGCCAATCACTGCAAAATGTTACTCTTTTCTCTTGCTCTCTACACTCCAGCCACATTATTTCAATTGCACTCTTCCTATCCCTTGCCTACCCCAATATGTTCATGCCTCAGTACCGTTGTAATTGCTTTTACCCCTTCTAGTAGAAATGCCTATTCCCTATGTCTTCCAACTGCTGCCTCCATCTCACTATTCACGTCTTCACTTAAGTATCAACTCAAAGAGGCCTTTGAGGAATACTTCTTCCCTCTCCCTGTCCCCAGTCGTTCTTTGCCACACACTTTCTAAAAATGTTTTTATTTACTTGAAAATGCATTACTTACTAATTTACTTATATCTTGGATTTGTTATTGTAATTGTAGAATTAAGTTCCATTAGGAAAGTACCCAAGTCTATCTTGTTTACTGCTCTACCTCCAGTACTTAGCACTTTGTCTTGAACTTACTAAGCAGATGCTCAATAAATATTAATTGAATCAAATGAATGGTGCCATAGTAATAACCAGGGCTGTCAGAGAAGCTTAACACAGGAGGAGTGCTTGACCTGAGGCTTGAAGGACCTT
>PVJN01035493.1:0-22084 GCA_004026805.1 Lasiurus borealis | reverse complement strand
GAGAGAGGGAAAGACAGAAACCTCCATGTGAGAGAAACACATCAATTGGTTGCCACCTGCAATGAGCCCCGACTAGGGCCTGGGCAAGGGGAGCCTGCAAGCAATGTATGTGTCCTTGACTGGAATCAAACCCAGGACCCACGCTTTATTCACTGAGCCAAACCAGCTGGAGCTCAACTTTGTTCTTTTTGTTAAACTCGTTTTGGCTGTATTAGACCTTTGCAATCCCATACAAATTGTGCAGTCAACTTGTCAGTTTCTATTAAAAAGCTTGCTGGGAATTTTTTTTTTGTGTGTGTGTATGTGTGTGATTGTGTTGAGTCTATAAAAATATTAGTAGGAACTGAAATATTCATAGTATTCAGTATGCCTATATGGCTTTCATTTATTTAGGTCTTCTTAAATCGCAGCTATGTGTTGTGTTTTCCAGTGTTCAGATTTGCATGTCTTTTTTCAGATTTGTCTTTAAGTCTCCCATTTATTTGGTGCTATTATAAATAATACTGCACTTTAAATTTCCATTTCAAATTGTTCTGTTGGTATGTAGAAATACTTCTGATGGCTGTATATTGATATTGTACCTGCAGCTTTGCTGAACTTGTTTACTAATTCTAGGAGCTGTTTTGAAAATTCCACAAGATATTTTACATAAAAGATCATGTGGTGTTGAAATAAAGGTAATTTTACGTCTTCTTTTCCAATTTATACGCTCTTTTTCTTTTTTTTCTCTTAAAACATTAACTAGAAGTTCTAGTATAAAGTTGAGTAGAAGTAGTAAGATTGTACATCCTTATCTTTTTCTTAAACAGGAGAAAAGCATTTAATTTTCATCTTTAAGTTTGATGTTATCTCTAGCTTTTTTTTGCAGAGACCTTTAATCAAGTTGAACTTTCCTCCTACTCTGAGTTTTTTAAGAGTTTTTTCAGGAGTAAATATTGAATGTTCTCAAATATTTTACTATGTCTATTGAAATAATAATACAGTCTTTCCAATTAATTTGTTGACATGGTGTATTAGTCTACTAGGACTGCCAAAATAAAGTAAGACTAACAGGGTGGCTTAAACAACATACATTTATTTTTCTCATAGTTCTGGAGGCTAGAAGTCTTAGATTAAGATTTGTCAAAGTTGGTTTCTTATAAGGGCTGTGAGGAAAGGATCTCAAGGCCTCTCTCCTTCACATCATCTATACAAATTCCTTCTCATAAGGAACCAATCATATTAGACTAGGGCCCTCCTACCCCAATGATCTCATTTTAACTTATCTCTTAAAGACCCTTAATATTCAAACTAGAGGCCTGGTGCACAAAATTTATGCTATGGGAGGGGGGTGTCCTTCAACCCAGCCTGCTCCCTCTCCAATCTGAAATCCCTCTCC
This sequence comes from Lasiurus borealis, assembly GCA_004026805.1. NCBI lineage: Eukaryota > Metazoa > Chordata > Mammalia > Chiroptera > Vespertilionidae > Lasiurus > Lasiurus borealis. The sequence continues at coordinate 20,706 of PVJN01035493.1, read as the reverse complement.
AAATCCAGGACTGCTGGCTCCCAACTGCTCACTTGCCTGCCTCCCTGATTGCCCCTAACTGCTTCTGCCTGCCAGCCTTATCACTCCCTAATCACTTCTCTGCCAGCCTGATTGATGCCTAACTGCTCCCCTGTCAGACTGTTTGCCCCTAACTGCCCTCCCCTGTGAGTCTGATCACCCCTAACTGCCCTCCTCTGCCAGCCTGGTAACCCATAACTGCCCTCCCCTGCAGGCTTGATCACACCCAACAGTCCTCCCTTGCAGGCCTGGTCCCTGCCAATTGCCCTCTCCTTCTGGCCATCTTGTGGTGGCCATCTTGTGTCCACATGGGGGCAGGATCTTTTGACCACATGGGGGCAGTCATCTTGTGTGTTGGAGTGATGGTCAATCTGCATATTATCCTTTTATTAGATAGGATAGAGGCCTGGTGCACGAGTATGGGCAGCTGGTTTTCCCTGAAGGGTGTCATGGATCAGGGTGGGTGTTCCCTTGGGGTGTGGGGTGGCCTGGGGGAGGGGCCCGTGGTAGTTTGCAGGCTGGCCATGCTCCCCGGCAATAAAAACGGAGGCCCTGGTATCTGAGATTTACTTATCTTCTACAATTGAAACTTTGTAGCCTGGAGAGGAGTCAAGCCTTCTGCTTACTCTGTGGCAGCAGCCATTGAAAATTTGTTGCCTTAAGCAGAGGCCTGGGCCCACCAGGGTATGTGGAAAGCTTGGCTTCCTCCATCTCCAGGGGCAACCCAAGCCTCTCTCCTGCTCTCTCTGTGGACATAGCCATCTTGGTTGGGTTAATTTGCATACTCACTCTGATTGGCTGATGGGCGTGACTGGTGGGCATAGCTTGTGGGTGTAGCAGAGGTATGGTCAATTTGCATATTACTCTTTTCTTGGATAGGATACAGTCACATGTTGAAGTGTGGTGGGTGTTAAAACTTCAACATGTTGAAGGGAACAACTAGTGAAGGAACAGATAGGAAAAAAGACAAGTACCATGTAATACATGAAGCACTGTAATAGAAGAAATATCCAAATACAGTCTCCAAAGATTAAGAAAGTAGGATATGAACTGGAACCCAGACAATGAGTGGGGGTTAGGCAAATTTTGGCAAGAGAGGAAAATTCTGGGTCAAAAGGAATAGTATTTGCAAAGGTTTCAGGGGCAAGGGAAATCAGAGAGAGGTATTTAAGGTTAAGTAGGGTGTTTGGAGGATGAGGGCAGATGATGGTGAAAGGTAAGATTGGAGAGGCAAGTGGGACCAGCTCGTGAAGGAGGGACATGTTTGTTGAGCTTTAGTTTCTAAATATTTTCCACATATATATGGATCATCATTTATTTTCCATACCAAAAAAAATGCTTAGACAGTGTACTGTCATTTTTATAAAAGATAAATTTAAGCTCAGGCTAAAGGGACTTGCTAACTTTTATTTAATAAATGAGATGCTGAATGGTAGGTGCTTGGGGAAGGAATGTTGGTAGCAGGTGTTGTTTTGCCTTTCATTCTGCAATCAAAAAGTTGTTCCCAAGCCACAGATTTCCACGCCCTTCGGCCCAACCCATTAGGAAATCCATCCATGCATGGCACTTGTAGGATTTAGACTTTAGAATCATTCCCTAAGGGGTCGTTGGCAGAAATAAAGAGTGACTCATCCGACAGAATTAGGATCCTGGAATTCTTGCTTCTATTTTCAAGGGTAGTAGATCCGGGGAATTCAAATGATAATGATACACTTTGTGGGCAAGTTACCTGAGTAAGAATGACAAATCAAATTTTCCCTAGAGTGTAAGTTATCTAGTCACAACAACTTGGCAAAGTTAGGGACAAGTTTGTACAATGCGTAGTGTAGTGAGCTGGCTGTCCTCACCAAATGTGACATATGTTAAGTTAAATCTAGATTTTAAAAAAGCCTTTTAACTAAAATAAAAACAACATGAACTCTGTCTCACTGCTCATTTGTCCAAGGATTCTGGCTTCAGCCCTATGAAACAATGTCTAAGGCATTGTGAGTCAGTATGTGGTAGCTGCAGGATTCCTGAGTTTTGATCAGGCATAATCAATCCATGACTTTGTATCTTCTCAATACTCCCTAGGTGCCCTCAAATGGAGAGAGATAAAACACTATATGAAATAACAAATGAAAAAATCTATAAAACAAACACTCAGATTTGTTGAGATTTCTTATAGTGATCTGTACTCCGTATCACAGTTCAAATATATCACAGTTCTGCTATTAGCACACTGGTAACCTTCTCATCCAGAAAAGGTTAGGATCACTAACCTTTGCAAAAAGGTTAAAAAATCATTCTGTCTTAGAATAAATACCACTGTGTGATTTGCATTCCAATTACACATTAATGGTCATACTGGAACTTTCTCCAAGTTGTTAGAAATCTATCATAAATAACCTTAAGCAAAAAAAGGGGGGGGCAGGGTGGGTGGGAGGAATTTATAAGACTTAAGAAATGGGACAGTTTATCTTAGGTGAGCTATGATGAGTTCAGAAGACCAGGCAATGCCACCAGGCTCTCTTCTCTATCACTGTGTATGCTTGCCTTTGCATTGTCCTCGTTCTCAGCCAGGCTCTGCCAAAGGGCTGGCAAAGATGGTGCCTGGCTAGCCTTGGTTCTCATATAGTGTTTTATCTCTCTCAGTCCTTAGAAAATAATTTCCACAAAATTTCCCATATATTTGAAGAATGTGTCATAATGCTGTTAGAAGGAAAAAGGTAACTTGTCCCTCCCTTCTACCAAAAAGTATTATTTAAAATAACAAATGAATTCCTGGGACAGTATAAGCATTAAAACATATATTATGTAAAGGGAGGGAGAGTGTATGGGAGATATCTATAATACTATCAACAATAAAAACATATTAATAAATAAATAAAAATAAATCCTATTTTATAATTGCCTTAATTTAAATTCCAATGACTATCAATTTGGCATGCTATTTCCAGTGAAAACAAAACCAAAAAAATTTTTGATCAGAATATATTATTTTAACAGAAGTTAACTGGCTGATATAGCAGGCAAAAATAACCAAATCAGGAATCAGAAAGACATTTTTGGCAGCTGAGTAACTTAAAAGGCTAGTCTCTCTTTCTGAAACATACATTGTGTGATATGACCAAAATCTAGTAGTTTGTTGCTGAAACTTCTTAGGATTATTTAAAATTTTCTTTGCATAAAGCTAGTCTTAATAAAATATTGACAAGTGTAATTTAGGGAGGAAACCCCTTTATTCAGTTACTGTTAAATATTCACTGTAAATCTATTGTTCTTGTAGCCAACTTGAGGAGTGCAGGCAGGGGAGAGGCAGGGGTGGAGGGAAGGCTGCAAGAACAGAAAGTAGCCAGTATTTCATGTGAGACAAGAAAGAACAAGAGAAAGAAGGGGGGAACGGTAGGGGGGAAGAGTGAGGGAAGGAGGAGGGGAAGGAAGGAAAGCAAGAAAAGGAATTTAAGAAAGCTGGCACGGTATCAGACCATACACAAAATGCCTCCCAGAGCAGATTGTATAAAAGGCATTTCACGAATTAAACAATCCACTAACCGTCAACGTGAAAGAGACCAGAGACTGAAAAAGGAAGCAGTTTCCCCTCTTTACGTGTTGGGTAAGTTAGACATTTCCAGTGTCTTTGAGGCTGAATTTCAACCTTATCGTGAGTTTGATTCTGGGCCATTCTCCCCAACCCCCCATTTTCTTAAGAATTGTGATTCACACTTTATGACATTAAAGGGAACTTTTTTTTTTAACACGTTTTACTAAAAAATATTTTTTTTTATTTAATTGGGCTGCGCTGTGGACTCTTCCCAAATAGAAAGGGAGGTTCATTGGGCTAGAAGAGGAGCGGTACCCGGGAAGAAACTGACTCCTGCAAGTGGGCTTTCCCAGCCGCGCCGCCTTCTCTGCTGGAGGTCTCATTAGTGACAGTGTGCTCGCTCTTCCTGAGCTCTTCTACTCCCAGGCAGGTTTCTGGATCAGAAACATGGTTGGTGCATCCCACTCTGAGGACGTTTTGCAAACAGAGGCTTTAATGATTACACTGTGTCTTTTGTTTGAACAGTTCTGAGCAAACACAGTTAGCTGGATACTTAGCTATAAAATGACCACAACACCCCGCCTATTCACAGGGCAGCCTGTTGGTATTTATTAAAGGAAACTTCGCCAACGGTGGAGAAAGGAGGAAAAGTAAATGCACAGACTGATTTGCCTTGAATAAGTATTAAGAGTGTCTCCTTTTACTCTCAAAAAAAGTTTCCGGAGTGTAAGATAACATATATGGTCACTCCATAGATAACCTATATTTCTAAAGGTAGCCCAGTTCATAGTTGTAAGAGGCCAAGAAGTACCTGTATCTGAGAAAGTATATTTGTAATGTAATGTAAAGTATATTTTTAATGTAAAAACACGTTTGAAAAATCATGTATATATGCTTATATGCAGTAACATACACAAAAGCTTCTTGATAATAATTAATGAGAAGTAATTAGTGTTCCGTTGTCTCCCTGGCTCAAAACAAGCTGCTTCCCTTGGTGTCTGGGGTCCCATTTTCCCACTTAACCTGTGCATCCTTTCCCCTAGCTTACCACACAGGTCCTCCAGGAAGGCAGGGCTGGGTGGGAAGCAGGGGAAAGCAGGAGCCAATCAGAGGAACTGGGAGAAGCCAGCCCCAGGAAGGAATTCACGTGTTCTAGAACAAGGAAGTCGTTTTAAAAGTGATGATCAGAGTGGGGTGTTAGGAAGTCAAACATTGGCTCTGCTTAGCTCCTGGCTCTTTTGTCACATTCTGTGGTGAGAGCCGGGGAAGGTAAAAGCCTCTTGTGTTGCCTCAGTCGAGCTTAAAATATGAGCTGCCCACCATCTCCCCAATGTTCCAGGACAAGCTTTCCTGGTGTCCCCACTCTGCTCCGGCCACCTGCGTACTCCCAAGAGGAGCCAGAAAACGGGGTGCAGGTGTGCAGGAGAGGATCCTGGGAAAGTGCTCTCCTGGAGCCATGGCTATGGCGGGTGTGTTTATTCCGCTGCTACATTGTAGCTGGGTGGCTAATCATCACAACCAGAATCATGAGAGGCTTTGCAATCACAGCCATCGCTTGAATTGCAGGAAGGAAAGAAAAGCATATCATGATTAAACTCTTGTTAACCTAAAGAAAAGAACATTGGTCCGTATAGCCTCCCCATAGCAGAAATGCCAACTTGTTTGAATAAAGGAAGAATTATTCCTGGCTCAACGCAAGCTATTTTCCTTGGTGTTTAATACATTGTAACACATTGTGAAAACATAAATAAAACAGAAGGTCTACCTCTCCTCACTTCTTCAGGCTGTTTAGATTTCACTGAACAAACTGGATAAAAAGTTGGAAGTATTAATCAGGATTCTCCAGAGAAACTGGATCAACAGAATATATATATATGTGCACACACATACATGTATACATATGTTACAGAAAACCAGAGAAGAACCAAGCAATACTTAAGAGAGATGGAGTTACATTTATTACGTGTGGGTCCAGAGGACAATATGTCTCAAATTCTGGGCACCAACATGGAGGGATTTTCCCTATTTATATGTTTTTACCTTCTTTATCTCCCAAGAATGAGGTGTTTCCTGCCCCCTTTGCAAGTTCTTGAAGAGCCCCTATGTTCTGGGGCCTTGAGACCTCAACCAAAGACTGGTGCCAGCACTGATAATTTCATGTGGAGAAGGTTTAATGGCTTCTCTGAAGTGGGAGTAGTCTTATTTTCCTTATTATTTAAGCAAGCAAGCATCTACAGAAACCAATAGCAGGGCTAAAATTTCAAATAGCAGTTTTTATATAAGTACACCCTGGCTGGTTTGGCTCAGGAGATAGAGTGTCAGCCTGGATTCAGTTCCACTCAAAGGTACATGCCTGGGTTACTGGCTTGATCTCCAGTAGGGAACATGCAGGAGGCGACCAATCAGTGATTCTCTCTCATCATTAATGTTTCTATCTCTTTCCCTCTCCCTTCTTCTCTGAAATCAATGAGATATATTTTAAAAAATAAAAAAATAAGAAATAAAAGTACATAATTTTTATATGCTATATAAAAATTTAAATATATAATATACAGTGGTACCTCGAGATACGAGTGCCCTAACATACGAGATTTTTGAGATACGAGCCGTCGAGCGAGCGATTTTTGCTTTGAAATACGAGCAACATTTGAGATAGGAGTAATCGCGCTGATCGGCTGGCTGCACACGACCCACCAGTTTACGGCGACTGGAGCGTCTCATAGTTTCCTACACCTCAAGGTTACGGAACGAATTAAACTTGTATCTCGAGGTACCACTGTATGTGAAATCATACATATACACAAAATTTCTTCTGATATATATCAGAGGGAAGAGAGAGAGAGAGAGAGAGAGAGAGAGAGAGAGAGAGAGAGAGAGAGAGAGAGAGAAAAGAATTGAAAGACAGTTATGGAGGCTGGCAGGTCAAAATATGCAAAATAGGCCAGTAGGCTGGACACAGGGAGATGTTAAAATCCCAAAGCCATCTTTCTGCTGGCAGAATTCCCTCTCGTCAAGAGGTCAGAAAGGTCTTCAACTGCTTCGATGAGGGAGGCCCACCTACATTAAGGTGAGTAATATGCTTTACTCAAAGTATATTAATTTAAATACCAATTTCATCTATAAAATACCTTCCCAGAAATATCTCGAGTAATGTTTGACCAAATATCTGGGTAGTGTGCCCTAGCCAAGTTGACACATGAAATTAATGCTGACAGCTACGGTACCCAGTGTATTGAAACTTTTGTCTTCTTTAGATTTTCAAAGCCCAGTTCATAGTTGTAAGAGGCCAAGAAGTACCTATATCTGAGAAAGTATATTTGTAATGTAATATAAAGCATATTTTTAATGTAAAAACACGTTTGAAAAATTATTTGAAATTAGTCACATAGAGAGAGAAAAAAAAGTTAATTACTTTGAGTTTTGCCCAGGTTTCTTGACCTGTATTTTGGAGGATACCTCTTCTAGGAAAATATTCATGCCAAGTAGTTGCCTCAGTCAAATTTAAAATACAAGCTTCCCACCATCTCACCAATTGTCCAGGACAAGTTTTCATTCCTTGTAACTGATATATGCCATAATAAAATGTAGATAAATAACTAAGACAGTTATATTGACTCATTCAGACTTGCTACTTCTGACATAAATAATGTGTGGTTGATTTTTCTCAGAAACTTGTCAGAAAAACAATTTCTGGAATTTGGAAATGCAAAATGTTTTTAATAGACGAAACAGGTTTGGCTCAGTGGATAGAGCATCAGCCTGCAGACTGAAAGGTCCTTGTTCGATTCCAATCAAGGGCATGTACCTTGGTTGTGGACACATCGCAGGGGGTGGCATGCAGGAGGTAGCTGATCAATATGTCTCTCTCATTGATGTTTCTAACTTTCTATCCCTCTCCCTTCCTCTCTGTAAAAAATCAATAAAATATACTTTTTAAAAATGTTTTTATAAGCCATATTTGAAACATAGTAGAACATACTTTCTATTTTTAACCAGTAGCCATTATTGTGTACAGCCTCAAGGGCAATCTTAGAGTCAAATGGTGACCAGGCAGCCAATGGCCCTAGACACCCTCTAGAGGCCAGAATATCTGAACCTCAAACAGAATCTCCTGAGTAGACATAGGGATTGACAATGGCATAGGTTACAATAAGGAGAAAGTTGAAACCTGTCTCAGAAAACCTTTCTAACTTTTATTGTCTTTCAGAGAAAAATAGGCAGAAAAATATTTTATAAAAAAGAGATATATCAAGACATTCTTACATGTTATATCCCTTTAAATGCAAGATATCACCTTGAGACTAAGTGTTCTTTAAAAATGAAACAAAGTTGATTCTTGGAAATAACAACAAAATACCATTTGGGATGAATAATTCCTACTTACATTTTGTTCTTGATAGTAAATAATTATTTCTATAGTTTTACTTCTTGAGTTTTAGATCAATGAAATATGCAAAGCATTCATTCAATGACCCCTTCTTCTTACTCTTCTCTCAAGAAAGATTGGTGTTCATTCATTGATTTCATCAACATGTTTTGAAAACAGTGATGTAGCCATAACCGCTTTGGCTCCGTGAATAGAGCAGACTAAAAGGTCCCAGGTTTGATTCTGGTCAAGGACATGTACCTTGGTTGCAGGCACATCCCCAGTAGGAAGTATGCAGGAGGCAGCTGATTGATATTTCTCATCAATGTTTCTGACTCTATCCTTCTCCCTTTCTCCCTGTAAAAAAATCAATAAAGTGTATTTTTTAAAAGAAAAGAAAGAAAGAAAATGGTGATGTACTAGCATTGTGAGAAATGCTAGAGATTGGCAGAGGAGTAAAATACATCTTCTGACCTCTAGGAAGTCCTGTTCTAACAGGGAAAGCCGGTGGGGTAAACAAGGGTAGGGGTCATGAAACTAGTGGAACAGAGACACAAAAAAGGGTCAAGTCTTCCGAGAGAAGAGGTTAATGATGGCTCAATCAATGAGGAAGATGTAAGTTTCCTAAATGTCTATTATGTGTCCAGTACCAGACAGTGGATACCCTGAGTCAAGTTGAGGAAATGCTGACATTGGGGTTTTTCTTCACAGATGGCAGGCAATGGGCTGTGAGAAATATGGGATCTAAAAAACAGGGATGCCTCTCACTGAGCCTTACTAGAAATGAGAACAGAAGCTCCAACATGCTGTTGCTGCCTGAATGGGGATCGTCAGGGAGACTGGACACATCATCTAACAACTGTGGGACACCAGCATTGCTGTCCTCATATTCCAAGTTCAACTGTTCTCCATGTGAGGGTTGCTCATGTAGCAGAAGTCTTTATTGCATTTATTGTTCAGATCCTGCTTCCTACTTCCAGAAAGAATTTAAGAATGCTTACTAAAATAAAAGATACCCATACACTATGATTGGTGAAAGAATAAAATAATAAAGTTAAGTAATTAAGGAGATAGTAGATAGTTTAACCTAGTTCAGTGATTCTCAACCTTCGTAAGGCTGCGACCCTGGCATACAGTTCCTCATGTGGTGGTGATCCCCAACCATGAAATTTTGCTAGTTATGCATCGTGATGTAAATATCTGCATTTTTCGATGGTCTTAGGCGACCCCTGTGAAAGGGTCATTCGACCCCCAAAGGGGTCGCGATCCACAGGTTGAGAACCACTGACCTAGTTGTACGCAACTGAGAAAATAAAGTTAACTCTATTTTTACAGATAGTCAAGGGAGAGAGAAAACCAAAACCGGTTTGACTCAGTGGATAAAGCGTCAGCCTGCGGACTGAAAGGTCCCAGGTTCAATTCCGGTCAAGGGCATGTACCTTAGTAGCAAGTACATGCCCAGTGGGGGCGTGCAGGAGGCAGCTGATCAATGTTTCTCTCTCAGTGAAGTTTGTAACTCTCTACCCCTCGCCCTTCTTCTCTGTAAAAAATCAATAAAGTATGTTTTAAAAAAGCGGGGAGAGAAAGAAAGATGGGGCAAGGTGAACAAGATGGATTCACATAGTTTGTATTATTAGATAAAAAGAAAAGCAGCAATTCAGAGGTGTCTTTATTCTTTCCCTAGAGCAAAGTCCTAAGAGGGATATATTATAAGGATATTTCTTTTTTTAAGATGGAACTCGTATATTTTTTAATATAATTTTTTATTTATTTCAGGGAGGAAGGAAGAGAAAGAGAGAGATAAACATGAATGATGAGAGAGAATTATTGATTATCTGCCTCCTGCACACCCCATGCTGGGGGTGGAATCTGCAATCCAGACACATGTCCTGACCAGAAATTGAACCGTGACCTCCTGGTTCATAGGTCGACATTCAACCACTGAGCCATGCCAGCTGGGCTAAGGATATTTCTATAAAGGGAACTAGGTAAGTAGTAACTGGTCAAAAGATACAGATACATACATACATAACTTCAGCTCATGTTGTGGGGGGGAGAGTGTGTGTGTGCACGCATGCCTTGTAAAAGCTGAAAGCAAATTATTAATAAATCTTTCAAAGGTCTTTACATAGGGGCAAATAGAGTGATGATAGCTCTCACATATTATATGTTTACACTGTACACATATTTTCTTCAGCAACATTTTTGGGCCCTTGCTGCAGAAATAGAGGTGAGTGAATAAAGGTGATTTTCACTTTGAAATTAGAGTGGCACCAGGGAATTGTGCCAACCTAAGTTGATTAAGTAATCTCAAAAGTATTGTTGCTCAGATGGTGTGGCTCAGTGTTTCAGTATCAATCCATCAACCAAGAGATCACTGTTTGATTCTCAGTTGGGTCACATGCTCAGGTTTCAGACTCAATGTGGAGGGAGGCAGGGAGCTGATTGATGTTTCTCTCTCATTGATGTTTCTATCTATCCCTCTCCCTTTCTCTCTCTAAAATAAATAAAAAAATATTTTTAAAAAGTATTGTTGGTTCTGTTTACTTATTTTTATTTTAAAAAGCATTTATTATCAAAAGTATTACATATGTCCCCTTTTTTCTCCCAGAGACCCCTCATAGCCCACCCCCAGTCCCTGCCCCAGGTCTCCACCACCCTATTGTCAGTCCCTGAGTTATGTTGGTTCTGTTTAGAGAGATTTCTATTAAAAATTCCCAGGGAAAGCTTGACTATCCAGAAAACTCTGAGAATTAGATATTCTAAAAAGCTAAGTAATATAGGAAAGTAAGAATGTTCTTTTTACCTATTTTTTGTTTTGTTTTAATTATGTTAAATAGAAATCTTGATATATATACATACTTCTATTTCTTAAATAAAATTCACAGAACATATCCACCTTTTCTTACATGCCAAAAAATCTACACTAATAAAAGAAAAACATGCAAATTGACTGTCACTTCATGATGCCCACCAACCAATCAGGAGTGAGTATGCAAATTAACCTAAGATGGCAACAGCCCTGCCCCCAAGCTGCTCCGGACAGCATGCATGTAGGCGCAAAGCAGCAGGGTCAGGCAGGACACTTGCTATGAGGGGAGGGCAGAGGGAGCTACAGGAGTAGCCCTCCAGCCAGAGCAAAGACCTGGGTCCCAGGTGCTGGAGGAAAACCAGTGCCAGCAGCCAGGGGAAGGAAGAAGGCCTATTGCACTAATCTTTGTGCAATGGGCCTCTAGTGTTATTATAAACATCAGTTACAGCACTGTTCTCAGGACCCTTCAGTGTTTAATCACAAGACATATATATATGTATATATATATTTTTAGTTTTTCTGTCTGAATTTTCTTACCTTTTCTTCTTTTATCAGACTCTGAGGCAATTACAGTGGTACCTCGAGATACGAGTTTAATTCGTTCCATAACCTTGAGGCATGGGAAACTATGAGGTGCTCGAGTCAAGGTAAACTGCTGGGTCATGTGCAGTCGGCCGATCCACGTGATTACTCCTATCTCAAATGTTGCTCGTATTTCAAAGCAAAAATCGCCAGCTCGATGGCTCTTATCTCAAAAATCTCGTATGTTAGGACACTCATATCTCGAGGTACCACTGTATTTCTTACTGCTTATAGTGTATGTGCTTATTGCAATTCTATCTTTGCTGGAGTGTTTCTCAGCATCTAAAAGGGTTGAGAAATCTGAAGAATGAGCTGTATGTATATTAATAAAAGAAACTAGACATATAAATTTGGAATACATAGGAGAGCCAGAGGAGACCTAGCTTTAGTAGCCACATTCTCTGAATCTCTGGACCCCTAGCTTTTTATTAAGGCAAATTTCCCTAAAGCAAAGCAGATATACATATCAAAGACAAGGTTTGGTATACAGTAGGCATTGTCAGGTTGGAGGAACTGCCTTTGGCTATTCCAGTAGCAGGCAAAAAAAATATATGCAAATCTTTAAGTTTGGGAAAATGCTTTCAGCCATTCCAGCAGGCACTAATATGATTCAGTCCTGCTGAATGTAGAAGCCCATCAACCTTTTGAGGACTTCTTACATTTTATTTTCCCCTGCTGGAATTGGCTTCCAGCATATCTCCATATTTCAACTTTTGGCCTCTAATCTCTGGGATGTTAAGATATTGAAAGCAAAATTCAAAATCATAATTATCAAAAAGTCTTTCTATGGAGGGATGATTACACAAACTGTGGAATACTAGAAAGCAATAAAAAGGGAGAAATTTCTAATATATACAGCAACATGGCTGAATCTCAAATTTATTATACTAAGTGCAGGAAGCCAGACCCTAAGGCTATATGGTGTGAATAGATTTGTGTGACATTTGGGAAAAGGCAAACCTGTTGGGATACGAAATAGTCAAGTAGTTGCTGAGGACTGAGGGTGAGGGGAGGGGCTGATAATCAAGGTACATGAGGAAAGTTTTTGAAATAATGCAAATATCCTGAATCTTTATTGTGATGGCTTACTAGACTATATGTATCTGTTGAACAGTGGATTGTGTTGTAGTTCAATTACAGCCCCATTTCAAAAAAGATAAATTTAGGAGACATACCAACCAATGGCAAAGTATAGATTTAATTTGTTTCTGATATTTAAAAAGATTTAAACATTTTTATAAGACAATTGAGAGCATTTGAACACAGACCTGATGTTTCATAATACTGAATTATTATTTTTAAGGTGTGATGGCATTGTGAATGCATTTACAGAAGTAGTCTCATATCTTTCCACACTGCATAAGGAAATGATACAATGCCTGGACTTGGCTTCTAAATAAGCCAGTGAGCAGGGGGTGGTGGGTACAAGATTGTCCCCGAGGTTATAATTGTTAAAACTGGTGATAGGTAAAGAAGGGTTTAGTGTGTTCGTCTCTCTACTTTTCAATTTGCTGGAAATTTACTCTAATAAAACATTTATTTTTTATCTTTTTTGTCATGAATCTTTTTTTATTTATACCAAGTTAATTCAATAATTAGCAGATCTTACAAATGCAGGCATCCATTGTATATTGCCTAACATAAATAAATACACTAATTTAAACAAATTTAAATTGTGTTACTTTTTATGATTAAATATTTTTATTAAATATTGAGTGACAATTCAATCCCCCATTTTTATAAAACTCACTATGATCTTCCTACCTGAGTTCTGAGTAGTGAAGACACTGCTCCCATAGCGAAGAGACGTAAAAATCATGCACTGACTTCTTTGCATAGATAGAACTTGAGGTTCTGTGGGGGGGTTTTGTGTGATCCGAACATCTAAAATGAGATGTACCTCATAACAAAAGTTTAAGTGCACACAGTACAGTACTGTTAACTATAGACACAGTATTGCAGGGCAGATCTTTACAGCTTTATTCATCTTGTATAACTAAAACTCATACCCATTGTCCATCAGCTCCCTTTTTCCCACTTTCCCAGCCCCAGCAACCACTTGAGTATATATCCAAAAGAATTGAAATCAGGATCTTGAAGAGATATCTACACGCCCACATTCATTACAGCATTATTCATAGTAGCCACGATATGAAAACAACCTAAATGTCCACTGAAATGAATGGATAAAGAAAATGTGACTCAGTGGATACAGTGGCAGCCAGCAGACAGAAGGGTCCCAGGTTCAATTCTGGTCAAGGGTATGTGCCTTGGTTGCGGGCACATCCCCAGTAGGGGTGTGCAGAAGGTAGCTGATCAATGTTTCTCATTGATGTTTCTAACTCTATCCCTCTCCCTTCTTCTCTGTAAAAAAAATCAATAATATATATATATTTTTAAAAATGTGGTAGATGCACAGGACAAAATGTGTTTTTTTTTTTAGTATATTTTATTGATTTTTCACAGAGAGGAAGGGAAAGAGATAGAGAATTAGAAACATCAATGAGAGAGAGACATCGATCAGCTGCCTCCTGCACACCTCATACTGGGGATGTGCTCGAAACCGGAATTGAACCTGGGACCCTTCAGTCCACATGCTGATGCTTTATCCACTGAGCCAAACTGGTTTTGGCAGGACAAAATAGTTTTAAGCCTTAACAAAGAAGAAAATTCTGCCATTTGCAACAATATGAATGAATCTGGAAGCCATTATACCAAATAAAATAATACAGTTTCAGTACAAATGCTTCATGATTCCACTTATATGAGGTATCTAAGATAAGTGAAAACATTTTTAATTGTACAAATATCCTTTTAAAAATAGAAATCCCTCATTCTATGGAATATTTTTTAAATGCAAAAAAAAATATTTGTTAGAGAAGCCAAGGCAAATATGGAAACTCGGCATGAGTTACTTTTTAAATTCCCAGATGGTTTTGAGCACACCCGCTGACATCTTAATTGGAAATCCATCATGTCTGGCATCAGTCCGAACTTCCAGACACTTGATCCACCACTAAGCTGATTTTAGCTAGATATTAGGGTATGTAGCCCTGAGCTTCTGAGCCATTATTAACACAGAAATAACACACCATCTTACATTATCCTAAAAAATGTGAGGTGTCCGATACAAGCCATAGAACTCTGTACATTTCTATCTGTATTGCTATCTGTATTTTAAAATGGCATTGTTGTTTGCTTTTATAGCTTTCTCTTCTATTCTGTATAGCCATACCTATTGCATGAATTTTATTTCACGTACCCTTGCTTTAAGTCTTGAAAATTCAAATGTATAATAAATAATTTTTAAAAAGAAAAAATTCAAATGTATTCATAGGGGAAGATAGTAGACACTTTTTATAGAATCTTATTACAGAGTACATAATAATTTTATCCTACAAGGCCCTATTATAATGGAGTCACTTTTATCAATTAAAATATCATTCTCTCACTGTATCTAGTCCTGCAGCTTTCAGTATGTCTCTGTTCTTCATTCCCAGGAGAGTCAGGGAAGACCAAAGGCTGAGCAAGGAAGCCAGGGCCACAGGCAGAGGGTCATGACCAAACCAGTGGACTCTGGCCAAGCTGGCCCAGGCCAGAGCAGAGTCAGCCAGCAACAACCCTGCCAGAAAGCTGGCATGGGAGCATGGGTCATGCAGCCAGAGGCGATCAGGTTGGGGGAGGTCAAGGCAGAGTGCAGCTTCTCAGAGTTCACAGGACAGAAGGCTAGGCCCTGGCCCTGCCTTTCCCGTGACCAGGCATTCTAAAAGGGATTGTATTTCAGGGGCTGACTCCAGTGGCATTGCTTTTCCTTTCCTGCCTGCAGCGCTTCTGAATTACAGTAAACTTCTTAGTTTTGGCCCCTTCAGCAGCTCCTTCTGAGTCTAAAGTTGATATGAATATTAAGGAAATATTTAACTGATATTAATTGGAGCAAACTGCAGAAACATGATCAGTGAACAATTGTGGATAGACTTCTGTGAAAGATAAGGGATTTTTTTCAAGCTTAAATGTCTTTTTCCTAAACAGGATCTCAATGATTTTTTTTTCTTTTATTATGTTTCTTGTGTGATTTATAGCAGAATGCTTTATGGCATGATTTGTTATTTAGATGAGTTTTGAATGAAACAGGACACATGAAGTCATTGCAGATGCCCATCAATGCTGTAGAAGCCTTTTCTGTGCCACTGAATACCCGCCCCCATGTCTTTGACCCACAAATCCCTGATGCCTTGGGGGTGAGTTCAGTATCTAGTTTCTAATCTTTTCATCACCAAAATCCTCTTTAATCCTCTTTCCTCTTCTCTTCATACACACAGAAACTCCACGTTTTAAACAATTTCATTGTCATTGTGAAAAAGTATAATTTCACTTACAAGCAAGAAAACTTGCTGACACCGGTTTGGCTTAGGGGATAGAGTGTCGGTCTGTGGACTGAAAGGTCTCAGGTTCAATTCCGGTCAAGGGCATGTACCTTGGTTGCGGGCACATCCCCAGTAGGGGGCATGCAAGAGGCAGCTGATCGATGTCTCTCTTTCAACGATGTTTCTAACTTTCTATCCCTGTCCCTTCCTCTCTGTAAAAAAATCAATAAAATATATTAAAAAAAAAAAAAGAAAAGGAAACTTGACCTTTTAGCTTGTATATGATGTGTAGCAATAATACAGATATAGGGTGGGCTTGGCCACTTCATCTGGAATTGCTCCTTGCCAGCTGCACAAGTCCAGAAAGAAAACTTCCTCAACCCTCTGAAAAGGGAGGTATTGATTCCCTAGGGTGTGTCATTCTTTTTAATGCAAGATGCTGCACCGCAGTGGTACAGGTACCACTTTGTAGGTTTGCTGAGTCCTGGGTGCTCTGACTGCAATAATTAACACTGTGCCCTTGGGCATTTAGAATCGGCCTTTGGTGTCTTCATTTATAAAACAGTGGGTTAATCACTTCTTAGGTACAATGGATTTGTTCACCTTGTTCCTGAAACAGGACAACTATAGAATCAAGAGATCCCAGCTCTACCTCCACTTCAGAGTGGTGAGACCTGGAGGCAGGGTTCACTTAGACACTCTTTGTCCCTATTTCCCCAAAGGCTAACTAAGTAAAGGTAGCTCATGGATGCATAGTGACATTGTAGTAATTGATTATTTAAAAAAATGAATTAAAATAATTTAAAATGTAGTATACAATGTGAGGGGCTCTTCACTTAAAGTAGCTAATCAAAATAACTGTACTTATCAAGATAAGTGCAACACCTGACATTTTGGGGGAGAGAACATGCCTCTGTGAGTGAAAAGAGTAAACCCAAGCAATGGTGTCTAGAATTTCAAGAGAGGAGGGTCAAAGTAAGAACCTTTTCCCTGACCTGGAGTGTGAGCCAGTCCCACCCCTTTGACTCAGGGCAGCTGCTCTTCCTTCAGCAAAGTTTGGCTGAGGCTGCAATTTATTTTGAATATTCCCAGGTTTGCTTATGCCCCAAGAGTCCATAGGGAAAAAAGAGGACTTTCTTGACCAGATCCGTCTCTCAGTCAATTCTTTTACCATCCACCCATTCCCTATCCCTGATCCTGAGATCCGTATTTTTTTTTCCCCCATACATCTTAGGTTGCTTGGATGTGGCTGTTCATATTATGCCATGCAACAATTAGATCAGGTGCATTGATGTTGACATACCTCACATTAAGACCAGTCCTGAAAAGTGCTGCTTGCCTCCTGTCTCTTTCTGAAACCTGCTTTCCTCTCTTTCACAAATGTTTATGTTCTATAACAAATATTAAAAGCATGTAACCAAATGTGGAAGCAACTGAAAGTTATTTTAGTGCTGAGGCATCAGTCAGTTCTATTTCTCTAAGGAACATTTTTGTAACCTCACTAAGGAAGGGAAGAAATGTAAGTACATATATGTTGTTTATAATATTTCTCTTCATAAGATGTACTGAGAAGAGGGCTAGCAGAATCAGGATGTTGGCCAGCTTGTTCAACTTGAGGCAGACGTGGGGACAGATGCACACAAAGAAGATGATGCAAGGCCATTGGATTGTGGTGACTTAAGCTTTAACGAATGACCTACGTAGGCTTGCTTCCGATGGCTCCATTTCAGGTTGGAAATAAAAGGTTGCAAATAAAATTAAGCATCCCATAAATGAACTGCAAGTCAATTTAGGGTTAATTTAGTTTTTGTATGAGTGCATTTGTTTTTCAGTATCTTGTTAATTAAATCACAGTGTGTGGGAGTCAGGTCCTAGACTCGGGTCTTGGCTCAGCAATTGGTTTTACTGTCTTTTCTACTTATAAAATATGGTGATATGAAAAGTCATAATGCCTTGGGGGAACATAAAATGCTAGTGAAGACTTCTGTGAAAAGGGTATCAAGGGCAATTAACTTTGGTTCTTCATTTGTGTCCAGAAACTCAATAAAATTTCTACATGGAATAAAATTTGCCTGGGAACATCAAGGCAAATTGAAGATGATGATGACAGAGTTGTGTTCTATGCAGATCTGATTATACTTAATGTGAAATTCATATGAAAACAAAGAAACAGACACAGACTTAGGACTGTTGGATAGATTTAGCTTCCCTCTACAGATTACAGATGGGAAAATAGAAGGTAAACGTTCAGATCTAAATTTGGGGCCTCCACCTCCCCTTTCGCTACTTCATTTTACACTCAGAGGATGGCTCTTTCACACAGTTGCATTGACTTCCAACCTCCCAACCTTGAGGGAAAGAAGAAGACATGTATCTCTCCCAGAGTTTTGTTTTCCTCAAGGGAGGTAATCAGACCAGAGAGAAACCACTGGGGCCATTTGCCAGTCCCTAGCTTTGCTTTGTAAGCTGATAGAAATGGAGAACATTCTCATCCCTTAATCCTTGGAATCCTAGTGGAGAGAATTAGAAAGGCCCACTCTTGCTTTCTAGGTCTTCTTGTTCCCTTATCCATCCTCGGAAAGACATCCAATTCTCCTTTTGTTTGGGAAACTCTCCAAAGGCTGCATTTTTTTACTAGTACTACCAAGGTTTCTGTGATAGAGGCGTTTCCACTACAAGGCTTGACCTACTTTGAGGGATCATTAATAGCAACTCATAATTATTGCTTTGCTTATACATATTTCTTTTCCCTAGTCCCATCTTCCACATTTTGAACTCATCCTGAATTGTTTATATAACTGAAGATAAGTGAAAGTAATACTGATTCACTTACTTATTCAGGAAATATTCTGTCTTAGCATCATGGCCAGTTAACTTAGCTTGTTACCTCAGATATTTTACTGGAGTGGAAAATAATTTGTTGACCCTAAACATCAGCTTGCCCCTGCTCCCAGAAATGTATAAGGTCAGGCAATAGAAAGGTCTGTGAAAACTCTGCTGCCATCTCAAAGTATGAAGTAATGGCAATCCATAACAGACCATCTCTAGGCCATTTAAGGTAACCAGATTGGTACTATGAGGCTTAATGAAAAGATTCAGCTACAAATCTTCTTTTTTTTAAATCCTCATCTGAGGATGTTTTTTCCATTGAGTTTTAGAGAGAGGGAAAGACAGAAATACTGATGTAAGAGAAACACATCGGTTGGTTGTCTCCTGCATGTGCCCCAACCAAGGCCCATGCTGGAGAGGAGCCTGCAACCAAGGTACGTGCCCTTAACTGGGATGGAACCCAGGACATTTCAGTCCACAGGCCAATGCTCTATCCATTGAGCCAAACTTCTAGGTATCAGCTACAAATCTTATTGATAGGACTCATCACCCTTCAGAGTCTCATCTCATAGACTGGCTCAGGCTTCCCCAGGGAGGTTTGTCACATGTGCTCAAGAATAAATACACTAATATTCTTCTTCTCTAGCTTCTACCTCATTGCCCACTTCCTTGAGAGAACGACTAAGTCTCTGCCTTTCATGAGGACATGGCACCCATGGCTTCCATATGTAGCCCTATAACTCTGTCAGGCTCTACAGCAAAGTTTCCCAATGATAGTACACAAGTGGGAATGCATTTCCCTCTGCCCAACACAGCCTCACAATTTGTCCCTTGATCTTGAAGCAGCACTGAAATAGCTCTCTGAGCTTCTGCCTATTACACCTTTCTTGCTAAGATGCCTGACTTCACTTCTGGGATCTGACTGAGAAAAAGTTGCCAACACTAATGAGTTGTATATGTGCCAGGCACTGTACGAAGCACTTTACATGAATTATCTCATTTAAGTCTCACAATAGCCTTGTTGTTGGTGGTGGCTTACTTAGTGGCTTACAACAACAAACACTGATGTTACAGTTTCTTTCCTTTACTTTTTTTTTTAATATACTTTTATTGATTTCAGAAAGGAAGGGAGAGGGATAAAGAAATAGAAACATCAATGATGAGAGAGAATAATTGACTGGCTGCCTCCTAACCTGGCATGTGCCCTGACTCGGAATCAAACTGTGATCTCTTGGTTTATAGGTCAATGCTCAACCACTCAGCTACGCCAGCCGAGCTTATGTCATATTTTCTACGAAGCATGGCTTAGTGGGCCTCTGCTTCAAGGTCTCCCTTGAGTTTGCAATCAATGTGTTATTTAGGGGTCAAGTCACATCTGAAGACCCAGGTGGAAAAGGATCTGCTTCCAATCTCACAAACATGATTGTTGACTAGATTCATTTCCTTTGGGACATTGAATTGAGGGCTTCAGTTTCAAGATGGCTATCATTCAGTGGATATCCTCAGCTCCTGTCACATGGGCCTCCCCAACATGACAACTTGTTTTATCAAGCCTACGAGGGGAGATCTGCTAGCAAGACAAAAATCAGACTTTTGTAACCTAATTATGGAAGTGACAGCCAAATGCCTTTGACATATTCTGTTGGATAGAAACAAGTCACAGCTTCTGTCCACACTTAAGGAGTACACAAAAGTGCGTATGTTAAGATACATAAGTCATTGGGGGCCATCTTAGAGTCTGTGTGCCACATGGAGAGGGTAAGTAATTTACTGTCTTATCCTGTTCCAGCAGCTATAACAAGATAATGGAAAACAATTTTTCTTACAGTTCTGGAGTCTGGGAAGTCCAAGAAGATCATGACACCTGTAGACCTAGGGTTTGGTAAGAGCCCACTTCACTATAACCTTACTTGGTAGAAATGGCAAGAGATTTCTGTAGGGTCTCTTTTGTAAAGACACTAATCCCATACTTGAGGGCTCTGCCCCCATGATCTTAACACTTCCTAAAGGCCCCACCTTCCAATATCATCATATTGGGGATTAAGTCTCAACCTATGAATTTTGGAGAAACAAAAAACGTTTAATCTATAACACTTATCCAAGGATTATCAGCTAATAGGCTATTAAGCCAATATTTGAGCACAACAAAATATAGCTCCAGAGGAAAGTAAGACTCAAAAGCTTTTGGAAACCAGGCTATCCTAAGAAACAG
>PVJN01035492.1:0-22085 GCA_004026805.1 Lasiurus borealis | reverse complement strand
CGCAGGCCCCAGAATGCCGCCTCCAGTGCCACGCCAGGCGGGTTCTTTTGTTTTAAGAATCTCGCCTTGTGTGAGCGCTTGTCCGGGGTCAGGATGCATAGCCTTCCTCACACCCCCCCTTGTCCCTCGGAGCCCCAACAAGAAGACTGCAAAGAGTGCGCAGCACCCTTCATTACACAGTCAGGCGTTTCTCTCTGATCCAGGCACCTCTTTGGATAAAAAGAAAAGTGAAATCAGTAATCCTGGCCATTTGTCAAACTGCATCCCCGTGAAAGTGGGTCCCCAAGCAATACATAGCGGCTGTCTCTTCAGGTACCGGAAGGCTGGCTGTTACGGGTCACTGTCACCGGGATCACACCACTGCACACTGTCACCAGGATGTTCTTTTCAGCATCATGTCTGGTGGTGCTTTGGCATCAGCAGGGGACACTAAGAAGCTGGATCGGGGGTTCTGGGTGACGAAGGTTGGGGAACCGGGTGGCAGAGCGTGTCTTTCTAGCTCTGGGGCAGCTGTGCACAGTGAGTACATGTCTGCTGGCAGTGGCGTCACGCCGGGCGCGTGTGACGTGTGCGATGACGTCACGCCTGGCACGTGATCTGAGCCCCGGCTCCTGCAGAAACCGAGATTAGCTTAACCCACTGCAGACGATCCACCGATGCGCACAATGTCTGACACTCAGGAAATGCGTGAAGCATTTTTGCTCAAGGACACAAAATTCCTTTAAATCTCTCATTTTCCCGCTACCAACAAATGACAGTATTGCAATTGATCTTACCACCATTCCATTCTTCAATTCACCAGTGAACACAGCTATAACAAAAACAAAATTTTTTTTTGTGTGTGTGTTTTTATTGATTTCAGAGAGGAAGGGAGAGGGAGAGAGAGAGAGATACATCAATGATGAGAGAATCATTGATCAGCTGCCTCCTGCACACCCCCGACTGGGGACCGAGCCCACAACCCAGGCACATGCCCTTGACTGGAATCGAACCCAGGACCCCTCAGTCCACAGGCCCACGCTCTATCCACTGAGCCAAACCGGCCAGGGCAAAAACCACAATGTTTTTAAAGCACATTCTCAAATAAAGTCCCTGGAATACGCCCAGCGGCTTCTCGGTGGCGTGGACACCTGCCTCGCACACTGACCTCCCGAAGAGGGGGCTTCACTCTCTCCCTCTTCCGTTTCCCTCCTTACCCAGCATCCTTCAGTGATGGGAACGCTCTGCAACATCAACAAAGTTCCAGAGCTTTCCCCGCATCAGCCCCCAGCGGGCACTGCTCTGTCCCCGCCGGTACAAACAAGTAAACTGAGGCACAGGTTGCTGAAGGAATTTGCCCAGGTGCCCCCGCTCGGAACGGGCCAGGCCGGAGCTGGAACCAGAGGCCTCGCTGCTCCTGGAGTGCCCGGTCAGATACAAAGGCGGGGATGGAAGCGTGAGGAAGTGGGTGAACATGAGAAGTGCACGGGGTCTGGGGTCCATCAGAGCGGGGGAAGGAGGGAGGAGATGGGGCTCCGGGTGACGGAGGTGTCATCGGGAAGGCTCACGGGGGAGGTGGTGCCTGGGGTTTGGGGTCCATCAGAGCCTGGGGAGGGGAGGCAGGCTGGCAAAGAACAGCCGCGGCCACATGCACAGGCAGGTCGAAAGGCAGACGGGGGAGCGCCCGGCCTGTCCCCAAGGCTGGAGGAGAGGAGGGGGGACAGGCCCTCAGCAGAGGGAGGAGGGCGGGCAGGAGGAAGAGCCGGGGCTCCGTGTTCACCGCCCTTATCCCTCTGCGGGCTGTGTCCGAGCCGTCCTTCCCTCTTCCTTCCCGTGAGAAAGGAGGACGGAAGGGGGCTGAGTGGCAGAGTGCCATCAACCGGCTGCAAGGCAAGAGGCGCAGCTGCAGGCAGGCGGGGGTGGGAGGTTGTGGGGGGGAGAGGAAGGGTGAGAATCAGGCTGGGCCGCCTTCAGATGTGGGGGCTCCGGGGAACAGCGATGGAACAGAGCTGGCTAACGGGACAGCCCAATCACATGCATACTTTCGGGGGAGGTACCCGCCGAGTGAGCTGCTTCTCAGTGGACCCCGACCTTCCAAAGAGGGAGCTGTATTCTTTCCCTTCCTCTGTGTCCCCTCCTGACACGGCATCCTTTAGTTTCCGGGACGCTCCGCAAAACCACCTTTCACAGGGGTCGCCTAAGACCATGGGAAAATGCAGATATTCTATTCACATCACGATGCATCACAGTAGCAACATTTCATGGTTGGGGGTCACCACCCCATGAGGAGCTGTATGCAAGGGTCGCGGCCTTAGGAAGGTTGAGAACCACTGCCCTGAGGCCTCCCAGGATGTGAGAGGGGGCCAGCGGGCTGAGGGACCCCTCCCCAGTGCACAAATTTCGTGCACCGGGCCCCTAGGCCCCTAGTGTGTGTGTGTGTGTGTGTGTGTGTGTGTGTGTGTGTGTGGCCAGATTAGTATGCATTCAGAGATCATCATAATCTGGCCACTCGGTGGACACGGTCCAGCATGAGCTGCATGACCCGGGCGAATCACCGCGGCGAGTCACCAGGGGGAAATGACATGTGTCAGAGCAGAGCCTCTCACTCCCTGGGGGAAGGGCCACTTCTGTCCCGTCGCTGGCCCGCCAGGAGCCACCTGTGGTCCTGCTGTCCGTGACCGCCGCGCAGCTCATGCCGTGGCCGGCTCACCGTGCGCCCACAGGCTACCTCAGGGGCCACCCGTGTGGAGGTTGGGGTCGTGCTCCATTCCCCAGAGTCTCTAAACGCTCCCTCTCAGCCTCCACTCATCCGTCGCAGACGTAACTGACAGCGTCTGACAGCGTTCTGAGCCGGGAATCAGTGGGTTGGCCTCTGAGTTGCCCTGAGCTGGACAGAAAGGGAGCTGGCAGCAGAGAGAGCCGTGGGGGCGGGTGGGACAGCTGCGTGAGCCCTGTGCATTGTGGGGGAATTATTTCTTTAAATATATTTTTATGGATTTCAGAGAGGAAGGGAGAGGGAGAGAGACAGAAACATCCATGAGGAGAGGGAATCACTGACTGGCTGCCTCCCGCACGTCCCCCACTGGGGACAGAGCCCGCCACCCAGGCCTATGCCCTGACCGGGCATCGAACCAGGACCAAGTCTTTTTTTTTTTTTTTAATATATTTTATTGATTTCTTACAGAGAGGAAAAGAGAGGGATAGAGTTGGAAACAAAGATGAGGGAGAGACATCGATCAGCCGTTTCCTGCACGGCCCCGACTGGGGATATGCCCCCAACCAGGATACATGCCCTTGACCGGAATTGAACCCGGGACCCTCCAGTCCGTAGGCCAACGCTCTATCCACTGAGCCAAACCGGTTTCGGCCAGGACCAAGTCTTGGTTCCTAGGTTGACCCTCAACCACGGAGCCACGCTGGCCGGGCGAGAGGGAAAGCTCTCTATCAGACCTGAAACAAATCAGCTCCGTGCAGGGCGGGGCATACATACACCCGGAGGATAAATAGAGACTCTGCTTTCCATAATGCGAGGGAACAGGGGAAGGAGAGGAGATCTTGGAGTTTTCCAACCTTCTCCTCCTCCTTCTCCCCCTACCTCCACCCCCCACCCCCCGGCCTATCAGCCAAAGGTACAGCATCCAGAAGAGCCCTCCTCGCGAGAACAATCAACATTTCACGTGTGCGCACAGCCAGGAGCCCGCTGAGTCACCGGGGAAGAGCCGCCAGGAGGCCGGGTCTGGTCTGCTCGGCCTGCCGGGAACTCTGAGCTCCAGTGCCGAGCGCGCAGCCGGCTCCGACCCGGCCCTCCGTCTCACCTGCAGAGTGGGGACCTCAGCAGCACCCCACAGGCGGTGTGAGGGCTGGGGGAGCGACAGTGTGCACCCCTCGGCCCCGTGCCTGGCGCGCTGCTCGCCCGGGCTGCCTCCTGCTGAGGTCAGCCCCTCCCGCGGGGTCGGGGTCCTGCGAGGCAGCCTCCCGGAAGGGGACATAGAGGGCGCTCACCCCACTGCCTGCGCCGAGCATCGGGGAGGGCTCCCTCCTGGCCCCTTTGCCAGTCAGTTGCCCAGGGCACAGGTCGCAGGGGCCATCAGCCCATGGCCCCCAACAATTAGGCGCTGGCCCAACCACAGGAAGCTGAACCCTGTCTCCTGTGTGTTGATCAAACGGGGTTCACTGTCTACACCAGCGGTTCTCAACCTGTGGGTCGAGACCCCTGTGGGGGTCGAACGACCCTTTCACAGGGGTCGCCTAAGACTATTGGAAAACACCTATTTCCCATGGTCTTACAAAGTGTAGCCATGTAGTTTACTGTTGTCCTAGGAAGACTGTTGCCCATGCTGCACCACGATTCAAGACAACATTTCATTTATTTGTCATTAGAAATAAATATTTCACAATATATAATTACATATTGTTTTTGTGATGAATCCCTATGCTTTCATTATGTTCCACTTGTAACAATGAAAATACATCCTACCTATCAGATATTTACATGACAGTTCATGACGGTAGCAAGATGACGGTGATGAAGTAGCCACGGAAATAATGTTATGGTTGGGGGTCACCATCCCGTGAGGAGCCGTCTTAAAGGGTCGTGGCCTTAGGAAGGTTGAGAACCCCTGGTTTACACCGAACAAGAGTGGGGGGCGGGGAGTCCAGGCCGGCCCAGCGGGCGCTGCGTGTAGTCCAGTCCTCACCCGCTCCCTGCACGTGCCCTCGGGCAGGAGCGGGGGGGACGGGCAGAGGAGGGGCACCTGCCCTCTGCAGCCGGGTCTGGCCTCTCAGCGGTGGCGGCTCTGTGGTCCCCGGATGCCCCTCGTTGAAGGGGAGGTACAGAGATGGGGTTTTAAGCTGGATACTCTGCTGATCCAAACAAAACTGGGGTTCCGTGCGTAACAGAAGAGGGAAGGACGGTTCTGGGGGCAGCACCCAGCAGAGCAGCTTCCTCCACCGCCCCAGGGACCCCGGCCCCCCAGGCCCGGCCCCGGCCTGCGTCCCCTGAGCCCGAGATCCATCAGCCCTGGGGCAGGGGAAGTCCCTTCTCCTGAGGGAAACTCAGAGCAGAAGCATTTCTCTGCCTTATAAGGTCAGCCCTCGGACGGAGATGTGGAAAGAAGCACTGGGAAAATATGCGGGCGAACACTTGATCCGTGCGGTCAGAGGGACGCGGGGCCTTCGTATTCACCAGGGACATGCTTCCAGGCCATGGGAACCACAGTGTCACGGCGGAGGCCGCCGGAAATAGCTCTGTAGCTTTGGCACTAAACGTGGGAGGTGGGGCCGCACTCAGACACGGCCGCCTTCTTCCCTTCTCCTCTTTCTCTCCTCCCCGGGAAAGAGACACGTCCCGTTAGTAAAATACAGTGGCACCTCGAGATACGAGTGCCCTAACATACGAGATTTTTGAGATACGAGCCATCGAGCGAGCGATTTTTGCTTTGAAATACGAGCAACAGTTGAGATAGGAGTCATCGCGCAGATCGGCCGGCTGCACACGACCCACCAGTTTACCACGACTCGAGCGTCTCATAGTTTCCCACGCCTCAAGGTTACGGAACGAATTAAACTCGTATCTCGAGGTACCACTGTATATCTTACTGACTTTATATTTCTATAAAATCAATTATTAGAGATGTCCCCCCTTTTAGCCCTGGGGATCGAGCCCACAACCCGGGCGTGTGCCCTGACCAGGAATCAAACGGTGACCTCCTGGTTCATAGTCACCATGAACTCCTGGTTCAGAGTCCAGGCTCCGCCACTGAGCCGCACAGCTGGGGCACAGAGACAAGTCTTTAGAAGTTGAATGAAAAGACTCAGGAAGTGCTTTTAAACTACTCTGTCCACTCATGTATGAAATATTGTGGGAACACGCACTGTATTGTGGGGTCCTGGGAGCACAACCGCCACCAAAAACACATGCTCTTGACCCGCGTGGCACCTCCATGCCAGTTGGGGTGCTGGGGCCAGACAATAAGAAATAAGCAAAAGCCCCGGCCAGTGGAAGCGTAACCACGGGGAGCAACACACCGACGTTCTCTCCCCTCTGCCCCCTCCTTTCTTCTCTCCCTTCTCGCTCTCTCCAAACTCACTCAGACCATAAATCTTGGGGGGAAAAGAAACACATTCACTATTAGTGAGATGCTCGACACTGAATAACGGGACAAGGTCACGCCACACCGCCCCCCTGGAATGAGAAGGCAGCCCTCAGGACGGCGGGAAGGAGCACCGGGGAGCAGAACACCGGGGTCAGGGGGGCACCCTTCTCTGATGCATCTCCTGCTACTCGCCTGTATGCACTGGCCAGCCCCGTCGTCACCCGAACATGCCAAACACACGCTCGCCCCGGCCCTTCGCATGGACTCTGCTCCCGCACTCCTTGCACACGCTCCCCCCATCTCCGTGCTCCCGGTGACTCAGCTCTCCGCTCCACAAAGCAGGAGGGAAGTGGGCGAGGCCGTGATCACATTTGATCTCGCTGACTTCCGCACTCATTGATGGAGCGCCCACGGAATGCCAGGCCCGATCCAGCCCTCCCGAGGGGTAGAAGGGTGAGAGACAAGGCAAATGCCCTTCTCCCATAGGTCCTAACCGTATTTTCCAGCGTATAAGACGACCCCAACTTTTCCCGTTAAAATATAGAGTTTGGGATATACTCGCCCTATAAGACGACGCCCGGTGTATAAGATGACCCCTGACTCTTTTTTTTTTTAATATATTTTATTGAGTTTTTACAAGAGAAAGGGAGAGGGACAGAGAGTCAAAAACATCTATGAGAGAGAAATATGGATCAGCCGCCTCCTGCACACCTCCTACTGGGGATGTGCCCGCAACCAAGACACATGCCCTTGACCGGAATTGAACCTGGGACCTTTCAGTTCACAGGCCGACCCTCTATCCATTGAGCCAAACCAGTTTCGGCACCCCTGACTTTTGAGAAGACTTTCCTGGGTTAAAAAGTCGTCTTCTACGCCGGCAAATACGCTACATTCTAGCTGGAGAAATGGTCAGAAAACAAGCATACAATGTCCGACGGTGGTTCGTGTAAGCGGGTGGGCGTTTTTATTGTAGACATGGAGGTCAGATGGGGCCTCTGGGAAGAAGCGAGCAGACAGCTCAGGGATCTAAGCAAGCTCTGGGAAGATGGGGCGGAGGGGGGAAACTGAGGCAGAGACGCAGCAAACACCAAGGCCCTCAGGCAAAGCTGTCTTTCAGAATACCTCAAGAAGCTTTCTCAGCAACGCTGTTAAAAACCCTATCAACCTTCTGAGCTGCCCGGTGTGGCTCGGTGGTGAGAGCATCGCTCCGCAAACCAGAGGGTGGAGGATTCTATCCCCGGTCAAGGGCATGTACGTGCCAGGTGGTAGGTGTGATCCCAGCCTCAGTTAAGGGTGAGTGTGGAGCAATCAATCAATGTGTCTCTCTCACATCAATGTTTCTCTCTCTATTCTTTTTCTTCCTCTCTAAAAAAAATCAGTGGGCAAAATAGCCTCACTCCTTGGATGAAGCTTCACAACAAGGAAAATTACCATATTTTCTGGCGTATAAGACGACTGGGCGTATAAGACGACCCCCAACTTTTCCAGTTAAGATATAGAGTTTGGGATATACTCGCCCTATATGATGACACCCGGCGTATAAGACAACCCCTGACTTTTGAGAAGATTTTCCTGGGTGAAAAAGTCGTCTTATACGCTGGAAAATACAATCTATTAAAAGCTGGTGTCCCCCAGAAAGATATATTGAAGTCCCTGCCCTAGTGCCTTAACATGTGACATTTGGGAAAGGGCTCGGATGATGTCATTACTGAAGATGAGGTCACGCTGAGGAGGGTGGGTCCTTGTCCCCGCTGCAGAGGGAGCAGAGACTGGAGGGAGGCAGCTGTGAGTCGGGCGCACAGGGACAGACGTGGCGAAGGTGCGGACGGATCCGCCCAGAGCCGCAGCGGGCAGCGCCCCGACGAGGCCTGGGCTTGGGATTTCCGGCCTCCAGCACGGTGTCACCGGACACGTCTGTGGTGGTGAGCCACCCAGTTTGTGGCACATTGTCATGGCAACCTCAGGAAACAGAGAGGCCTGTCTGACAGCCAAGGTCTGAGCTGAGGGCAGAGGTCAGGGCCGGAGATGTGCATCTGGAGGGAGAGCACCTTCAGCACGCAGACGGGCGTCACCGCACAGCACAAGCCCACACGGTGCTGCTGCCCGCGGACGGCGGCGTTTGGAGCACAGGCTGGCCTGCGTTCCGAGACGCTGCACAGAGGCGAGAGGAGCAGAGCGGGCCGCCGTGGCATTGGGTTAAATCGACACCACAGCCGAAACCGGTTTGGCTCAGTGGATAGAGCATCAGCCTGTGGACTGAAGGGTCCCAGGTTCGATTCCAGTCAAGGGCATGGACCTTGGTTGCAGGCACATCCTCCGTGGAGGGTGTGCAGGAGGCGGCTGATCGATGTCCCTCTCTCATCGATGTTTCTAATTCTAACTCTCTATCTCTCTCCCTTTCTCTCTGTAGAAAATCATTAAAATATATTTAAAAAAACTTACAAATTATAAAACATAAAGTTCAGAACACGTCAGACCCTCACGACAGTAATACGGGCAAATGTAAGACCTCCACTTACAGAACCGCCTGAAATTTAAAATCACTTTCATGAGCAACACGTGCCCGGAAATGTGTCATCCCTGCTGGCGTGGTTGGCATGGCAGCTTGGTGAGGCCCAGGGCGCCCCTCCCAGAGCTGAAGCTTGCTTTTTTAATTTATTTTTTAAAATACATTTTATTGATTTTTTTACAGAGAGGAAGGGAGAGGGATACAGAGCTAGAAACACCGATGAGAGAGAAACATCGACCAGCTGCCTCCTGCACGCCCCCCACTGGGGATGTGCCCGCCACCAAGGTACATGCCCTTGACCGGAATTGAACCTGGGACCTTTCAGTCCGCAGGCCGACGCTCTATCCACTGAGCCAGACCGGTTTCGGCTGAAGCTTGCTTTTTTTAAAGAAATATATTTTTGTATTGATTTCAGAGAGGAAGAAAGAAGGAGAGAGAGAGAAACATGAATGAGAGAGAGAATCATTGATGGGCTGCCTCGTGGGGACCGAACCTGTAACCCGGGCATGTGCCACGACAGGGAATCGAACCGGGGCCTCCCGGCTCGCAGGTCGACGCTCCATCACTGAGCCAGGCCGGCCGGCCCCAGCTTTTCATAAAGAAGCTGCTGCTGCTCCTCTTACAGGAACTATACTCAGTTTATTTTATTTTATTTTTCTTTCTTTTTCCAAAACGTCTGTGAAGATGCCACTTTTAAAGAAACCTCGTTGCATCTAAACTCCAGGTCCAAATGCTTATTGCAGGGGCCTGCCCGTCGCTTTAAGGCTTTAAGGCTGTGCAGAATCCATTTCCCCAGCCACGGTCCTGGGGGCGAGCGGGGAGTGGGCGGCTGGCAGCCGCGGGGGTTTCCTGCCTCCTCCGGCGGGGAGATCTCTCGTTCTGACACCGTGATGTCACCGGGACGTGCCGCTGCCAAGCCTCCTCTGAGCGGCTCTGTGGGTTTTCCCGGGTTCCCCGCAGCGACGTAAAGCCGCCCGCCCGTTCCTGCCAGCTCCCGGGAAGTGGAGCAGGGATGGTGCAGGAAGCACACGGTGACTAACGGTTGCACAACCCTTCGAGGGGCGTTCCCCGTGGCGGGGACACGAGCTGGAGGGGACGGTGGGACGGTCAGCGGGCCACCGACAGCCCGAGGGTGGGCCCTCAGACTCAGAGAGAAACTGGGGGCCCGCACGAAGGTCTGAGTGTTTTCATTAGAAAGGTATCTCCCCCCCCCACCCCCGAGGGGATGCAGAGAAGAAGGGGTACTCCATTCTTTTTTCTCTTTTTTTGGATACAGTGGTACCTCGAGATACGAGTGCCATAACATACGAGATTTTTGAGATACAAGCCATCGAGCGAGCGATTTTTGCTTTGAAATACGAGCAACATTTGAGATAGGAGTCATCGCGCGGATCGGCCGGCTGCACACGACCCACCAGTTTACCGAGACTCGAGCGTCTCATAGTTTCCCACACCTCAAGGTGACGGAACGAATTAAACTCGTATCTCGAGGTGCCGCTGTATTTTTATTGATTTCAGAGAGGAAGGGAGAGGGAGAGGGAGATAGAAACATCAGTGGTGAGAGAGAAGCATGGATTGGCTGCCTCCTGCACGCTGCCCCCCACTCCCCCACTGGGGATGGAGCCCGCACCCCGGGCCTGTGCCCCGACCCGAACTGTGACCTCCTGGTTCATAGGTCGATGCTCAGCCACTGAGCCACGCCGGCCGGGCTCGATTCTACTTTAGTGGCCGTGACCCCCGTGCACCAATCACCTCTCTCTATTCAACATGATACACGCACGATCCCCTGACATCAGAGCTGTCAGAGGGAACACGGGCTCTTCTACTCACACCGCACAAGCCACCACCATTGGAGATGACGCTATTCTCCTCCAGGAAAACAGAAAGCGAAGTGAGCGCTCATCCATGTCCGGTGCAGATGGGGACGGGCAAGAGGGAGCACGCGTGGACAGGGCCGAGCCGTGTGGGGAGCCGGGGGAACCCGTGGAGCGAGCCCCATTCTCGGGGAAGCGTGGGACTCGAACAGAGGCCAGGTCCACGGTCAGCCTCCAGCGCCTGGACCCAGAACCGCCGGAGGCCAGGAAGCCCTGTGACCTGCTTGGAACGCACTAGAAAGAGACGCGGCTGAGCTCAGCACGGGGAAGAAACAGGAGTCTCCTGGCCGGGATCCCTCGCGTCTGGAATTCCCTGTTTTCGGTGTAAAACGGGATCCAAACAGGCAGCGGAAACCTCGCGTTTGTAACAGGCTCTGTTGTAGATGTGCCTGTGGCGGCCGAGTTTAGTCACCAATTTCAACAATATTATGGGAATGTACCCAACATAGCCACGTTTTCAAAGTTAAATAAGTGTGCTCTCTGTCTCTCTCTCTCTTTCTCTCTCTCTCTCTCGCTCTCGCTCTCTCACTCTCTCTATTACATACATACGTGTGTGTGTGTGTGTGTGTGTGTGTGTGTGTGTATGTGTCTTTTTTAAAAAGCATACTTGTGCCTGGCCAGTGGGACTCAGGGGTTGAGTATTGACCTAGGAACCAGGAGGTCACTCACTATTCGATTCCCAGTCAAGGGCACAAGCCCAGGTGGCAGGCTCCATCCCCAGTGTGGGGTGGGCAGGGGGCAGCCGATCCAGCATCCTCTCTCATCCTGAGGGATGTTCCTCTCTTTCTCTCTCCCTCTCTTTTCCTCTCTGAAATAACATTTTTTAAAGATTTTTAAAAAAATATTTTATTGATTTTTCACAGAGAGGAAGGGAGAGGGATAGAGAGCTAGAAACATCGATGAGAGAGACATTGATCAGCTGCCTCCTGCACACCTCCCACAGAAGATGTGCCCGCAACCAAGGTACATGCCCTTGACCGGAATCAAACCCGGGACCTTTCAGTCCGCAGGCCGACGCTCTATCCAACTGAGCCAAACCGGTTTTGGCCAGTTTTGTGCTTCCAATAAAACAAGGCAATGCCGCCCACCTCCCGGCTCTCGGTCTGTGGGTCTGTACGCTGCCAGCCTCTCGGGAAGACATCCACCCTCCATCCATTTTTGTGACGTTCTCTCTTCCTTCAAACAAGCAGCACGAGCTTCCTCTTCCCCGTCCACCCAGTCACTGCCCAAAAGAGGGCAGGAACCCAGAAAGGGTAAAACCCGGCCGGGGGGGGGGTGGAGGGGGTAGGCCGTGTCCTCGGTGCCCCGGCCCCGCCTCTCGGCCCCGTCTCCCCCACCCTGAGGCTTGCCAGATGGAAACTCCACTGACTAAATTAAAACACACTAATTGGGCATCAAATTTCTCCCGAAAATGTTCCTTCCCAGCATCACAGATGAGGTATCGTGTGGGTGTCGGATGTACGACTCAGAGGAAATTGGTTCTTTCTGTCCAAACAAATCACCGCCGTTCCCCGGACTGAGCTCACCCATTGGCTCCTGGAAATGATCAGATGGAGGCCAGGGACGGAGCCGCTGGGACACTCAAAGGCTCTTTCAGGGAGGGACACAGGCCGGGGCAGGGCGGCCGCCGGGCCATCCCGAGATGAGGCTGTGCTCCCTCCCAGCCAGCTCCCCCCCCTACCCCCCCACCCCCGCCAGAGGCGCCGTGTGGTCCAGGCGCGGACAGACGCTCTGCCTTCCACACACAAGCACGCTGGGCTTTCTTGCAGTTCACACAATATGCTTTTGTGGGTGTGTTTTATTTTGGGGGGGAGGAAGAGTAAAATAATTTTTATTTATTTATTTTTAATTTAATAAATCTTCCTTGTTCAGATTATTACAATTATTCCTCTTTTTCCCCCCATAGCTCCCCTCCACCCGGTTCCCACCCCTCCCTCTGTCCTTACCTCCTCCCCACTGTCCTCATCCATAGGTGTACGATTTTTGTCCAGTCTCTCCCTGCACCCCCTCACCCCTTCCCCCTGAAGATTGTCAGTCCACTCCCTTTCTATGCTGCTGATTCTATTATATTCGCCATTTTATTCTGTTCATCAGAGTTTTTATTCACTTGATTTTTAGATTCCCTTGTTGATAGATATGTATTTGTTGTTCATAATTCTTATCTTTACCTTTTTCTTCTTCCTCTTCTAAAAGAATACCTTTCAGCATTTCATATAATACTGGTTTGGAGTTGATGAACTCCTTTAGCTTTTTTCTTATCTGTGGAGCTCTTTATCTGCCCTTCAATTCTGAATGATCTTGGTTATAGGTTCTTGCTATTCATCACTTGGAATATTTCTTGCCACTCCCATCTGGCCTGCATAGTTTCTGTTGAGAAATCAGCTGACAATTGTATGGGTGCTCCCTTGTAGGTAGTTAACTGTTTTTCTCTTGCTGCTTTTAATATTCTCTCTTTATATTTTGCTCTTGGCTTTTTAATTATGATGTGTCTTGGTGTGGTCCTCTTGGGATTCCTTTTGTTGGGGGTTCTGTGCGCTTCCTGGACTTGTAAATCTAATTCTTTCACCAGGTGGGGGAAGTTTTCAGTCATTATTTCTTCAAATAAGTTTTCAGTATCTTGCTCTCTGTCTTCTTCTGGCACCCCCATAATTCTGATGTTGGTACACTTGAAGTTGTTCCAGAGGCTCCTTACACTATCTTCACATTTTTGGATTCTTTTTGCTTTTTGCTTTTCCAGGCAAGTGTTTTCTGCTTCTTTGTATTTTAAAACTTTGACTTGATTCTTGTGATCCTCTAGTTTGCTCTTAGGTCTCTGTATAATATTTTTTTTTATTTTACTCAGTGTATGTTTAATTTCTAGTTGGTCCTTTTTCATATCCTTGAGGGTCTCATTAAATTTATTGACCTTTTCTAGAAAATTCTTGAAAAACCTTATAATCATGGTTTTGAACTCTATATCCAGTCATTTGTTTTCCTCCATTTCTTTCCTTTGTGATCTCTTCCTTTGTATCCACATTTTTGCTGCTTCCCTGAGTTGATAGAGTGACATTGTGTGCTAGGTGTCCTATAAGGCCCAGTGGCTCAGCCTTCCCAGTTACCTGAGATGGACACTCTTGGTGCACCCCTTTGTGGGCTGTATATACAGTCTTTTTGTAGTTAAGTCTTGAGTGTTATTGATATCACTGGAAGGAATTGACCTCCAGGCCAATTGGCTGTGAGGATCAGCTGTGTCTATGCTGGAAGAACTTCTGTGCTGGAGACACCCCTATGAGACAAGACTTGCAAAAGCCGCTGTGCTCAGCTAGGATGGGTTGGAGTCTCAGGTTGAACAGACAGCCTTGGCTTCCCATCAGCCCTGCCCTTTGAGGCTCCTTTGAGGCCCCAGGGGGCTCTTTGTTCCTAGGTAATCACTGCAGCCCTCTCTATGCGCACTTGCACTAGCACGCCTCCAGACCTCTGCCTTTCACGGCTCCCCTAAGTTCCATGCGCTGTTGGAACCCATATGAGTCTGGGTCTCCAGGGGTTCAGTGCAGTTGGAACTGGAATTCAGCGCAGTTGGAAGCTTCTGTCTTCCTCCCACTAGAGAAAGCCAGTGGCACAATCAGCAGTCAGTCCTCTCTGTGTGCACTCATGCTCGCACGCCTCCAGGCCTCTGCCTTTCACAGCTCCCCTAAGTTTTGTGTACTCCTCCCTCCCCTGGTATGAGTCTCTCCTGAAACTGGGGTTCCGTGCAGTCAGAACTGGGCTTCAGTGCAATCGAGAGTTTCCGTCTCCCTCCCACTAGAGGAAGCCAGCCAGACCCTCCACTGCCCCATCCTCTCCACACACGTGTCTCCGTACCGCAGCTCCTCTGAGTCTCCTTGAGCCCCTCTCTTTCCTCTAGTTGTAGAATGTCCATTCAGCCAGCTTTCCTGTGGTTCTGGGTGATGTCCGTTCTGTCTTTTAGCTGTGGTTTTAAAGTTGTTGTGCGAGGTAGCAGTGTAGGTGTTCACCTATGCCGCCATCTTGGTTTCTCCCTACAATCTGTTAATGTTTTAAAGACCTAGTCTTAAGGCTTTCTGCTCTAACATGAATCCGCCTTTGCAGTGTCACGTAAACTGTATGAATTTAACTAGATGGCTTGGGGACTCCCAACAACAGATTTTCCAGGTCCATGAGCTGCAACGCAAACAGCTGCCTGGCTGTTGTGTGGTTTCCATGACAATTCAAAGGTGCCTGGAACCTCTCATTCTGTCCGGCAGAGCTGACTGACCCGAATCCGCGGGTGATGTGCTGTAGCTGTCAGGGGCTCTGGCTCCCCAGGACCAGGTCAGCATCCGCAGGGACAGAGCCTGTCCGTCGCGCGCCCCTTGCCTGGGATGTGATGAAAATGGTGCCTTAGCTCTCTGTGCTTCCTCCTCAGAACCAATCACATTGTCAGAATATTAAATAAATTCCAGGACAGGGCTTTGCACAAACACCTGACCAGCACTCCTGTCCACTGGCACCAAAAACAAGAATGGTGAGAGACCGGCACGGTGGCCAGGAACTAAGGAGGGATGGCAAGCCGCGCTGAGCAGTGTCCTGGGTGGGATCCCGAAACAGGCAGAGGGCGTCTCTAAAGACTGCTGGATGCTGCTCTGACCGGTGTGTCTCCGTGGAGAGAGCGTCAGCCTGTGGACTGAAGGGTCCCAGGTTCGATTCCGGTCAAGGGCATGTACCTTGGTGGCGGGCACATCCCCAGTGGGAGGCGTGCAGGAGGCGGCTGATCAATGTTTCTCTCTTATCCATCATTCCAACTCTCTCTCCCTCTCCCTTCTTCTATGTAAAAAATCGATAAAATATATTTTTGAATAAAAGAATGCTGGATGATGATGATAAACAGCCATGTCACTGGTTTATGTATTTCCTGTTCTGTGCCTTTATTGTCATTTTTTTAGGGTATTCTTCCTACCAACCAAAGAAACTCTGCTGTAAAACAGTGCGCCCTCAGACAGCCCTGACGTACTGTGTCTCCATTGAGTCTCCTGTGTTGGCTTCAATCTCAGGTTGTTTTGTGTGGGGACAGGCCAGGCAGGTCTGTGGCCTAAGAGCTGCGGTAGCCTCAGCCTGTGGTGGGCGGCGCCGTCTATGTCCATGTCCATGTCCATGTCTGTGTCCAGGCACTCTGATGCTCTCCCCCGGTTTAATCGCCCCAGGACGCACCTCTCAGCACGCACCCCGCCTCCAGCGGCACATGCCTGTACTCGCTTGTGTGTACCTTGGCTGTGCTGGGAAGGAAAAATGTCTCCCTGGAGAATTCACAGGTTTATCATCGTGCGGGTCAGAGCCACCTTCTCTGTGCGGTGGCCCCGACATTCTCAGCCAAAAATTCAGTTTATTCAAGCGATCCGCCTCGCCCGGGCGTCTGAGGTCTCTGGTATAAACAAACACAGGGTTTGAGTTTCCGCAGATAAAGTCCAACGAACGTAAGCTTGGAATCAAAAGCACCAAATGCACGCGGAAACAAGCTGCTAAAAGTAAGAGTAAGCAGAAAAAAACTGACGGTGGTAGATCCAGCAGAGACGGCACATGTTGGAAGTATTAGCCACCAAACATAAAACATTAAGTGTACTAAAACTAAAGAAGAAAAGGAAATAATAGAGATGGAAAAAGAGGTTAGCAGAAATGACCAAGGACATGTGAAATAAAGCCACATACAGTATCTAAACAGGAGAAATACAATCATCAATATTATGAAGTCCATTAAGGATCAGTAGCAGATATAATTAAGGCGAGTCACAACCAACTGGAAGGCAGGTTTGAAGAAATCACATATCATCCAGCCCAGAGACAGAAAGAGAAAATACAAAAGAGACCCAAAGGGCAGAGTAAGAAGGTCTTTTGCTCACGTGAACAAAGGAATAGCAGGGGAAAGTCAATGGATAGGAAGCAATGGAAATAATTCACGTCCCAGCACTGATGGAACACCACAGTTCTCAGTACAGAGGGAAGCACTTCCACAGACTGAGTGTGAATAAACGGCCACACACCAACCAACAGAAAGACGTTCACGACGGGGAGAAAAGACAACCCCTGTAAGAATGGCCTGTCAGGGGGAGAAACCAAGATGGCGGCACAGGTGAGCATCTAAGCTGCTGCCTCGCAAAACAACTTTAAAACTACAGCTGAAAGACGGAACGGACACCATCCAGAACCACAGGAAAGCTGGCTGAGTGGAGATTCTACAACTAGAGGGAAAGAGAGAGGCTCACAGAGACCCAGAGGAGCTGCAAAAAGCGGAGATATGGAGACACGTGTGTGGAGAGGACGGGTGGCGGAGAGTCTGGCTGGCTTTCTCTAGCGGGAGGGAGACGGAAACTCCCAACTGCACTGAACCCCACTTCCCGGCAAGACTCATATGGGGGTGTCTGGATTGTCAGGAAAAGGGAGGAGTGCACGGAAACTCACAGAAGCCCAGAAAGGCAGAGGTCTGGAGGTTCGTGTGCACGAGTACACGCAGAGAGGATGGACTGCTGAGTGTGCCGCTGACTTTCTCTAGTGCAGTGGTTCTCAACCTTCCTCAGGCCACGACTCTTGCATACAGATCCTCATGTGGTGGTGACCCCCGACCATGAAATTTTGCTACTGTTATGCATTGTGATGTAAATATCTGCATTTTCCGATGGTCTTAGGTGACCCCTGTGAAAGGGTCATTTGACCCCCAAAGGGGTCGAGACCCGCAGGTTGAGAACCGCTGCTCTAGCGGGAGGAAGACGGAACCTCCCAACTGCGCTCAACTCCAGTTCTGACTGCACTGAACCCCAGTTTCAAGCGAGACCCTAGGGACCCAGACTCATACGGGTCCCTGGAGCACACGGAAACTCCGGGGAGATGTGAAAGGCAGAGGTCTGGAGGGCCCGCGTCCCAGCTCAACTTCTGCCATATCTAAGTCCTCCACATCCCTTCCACGGACCCCAAGAGCACGCTCATCACTCCCGCCACCGTGGAGCCCACTTCCCGAGGGAGTCACTCTGCAGCCACCACCCCTAGGGGAGGCCGGGGAACGAATGGAACAGACGGCAGGAAGGCCGGGCTGTGGGAGATAGTCGTCTTATACGCCGGAAAGTACGGTAAATGAAAGAAGTGAGAAATACTAAGAAGTATTGGCATTCGGTCAGTTCCTTTCTCTGCTACCCAGTCACTGGGTAAATCTCACTGTCTTTGCCTTCCAGAGAAAATGATAAAGCTATTCCTATTTTAAACTTTCTGCACAAATTGAACCTTTTCTTTTTTTCCCAACGAACCAGGCCTCCTGCGACCGTGGATGAGTGTGGCTCGCAAGTAAGTGCTCACACACACGGCGACTTGCGCCCTTCCCCGCAGAGCCCCGGCCCGTTCTCCCCGCCTCCAGCCCGTCTCTCCGGGGTGGCTGAGCCCCAAGTTTCACTTTGACGGATCCAGCTCTTTGGCTTTGAGATTTTATAGCCTCTTAGGTGGGAATGCTGCCGATAAAGTGGAGACATTTTATCTTACAAATCATTTATGCTCCTGGAGTTTCATGCAACAACCTCGTGGCCCAGGGAAGTCAGATGCTAATAAGCAATTGAGCATTTGGGACTCCTGCCAGGGAACGTGTTTCAATATCTCTCCGAAGATATATGACAACAACAATGAGAATAATAATAATATTGATGAAAGCGCTCACCGCGCGGAACCCCGAGGGGGGCCAGGCCCGGGCCCTAAACATTCACACGCACAGCCTCCCCCTCTGCCCGGCAGCCTCTGGGGTGGGGGCCCCGGAGCCCCGTCTTACAAGAGGCTAAGTCACTCGCCTGAGTCAGGCCGCCGACGAGCTGGGGTTCACACCCAAATCCCCCCGATGCCAGAGCTCTTGGTCACGACGCAGCTTTTCTGTTTTTAACCCTCATCCCAGGACACTTAGTCCATTGATTTCTGGAAAACGTGGGAGGGAAGGAGGAAGCAGGGGGGAGAGAGAGGGAGAGAAACATCCATCGGTTGCCTCCTGTGCACACACCCCCCACCAGTGCTAGAAACTGCGACAGAGGAATTTGCTTTTCACAGGAATGGAATCCAAGGGCCGGCGCGCTAACCACTGAGAAACCAGGCCGGGACGACCCCCTTTTCCTTCTTCTTTTACCCAGAATGAGAGGAAATATGTGGCCACGGGCCTGATTTATTATTTTAGAGCCGACTGCCCAGAAGCAAACATTTCAAAGTTTCCTTTTCTTAATGCAACAATTCCACGTTCCATAGATGTGGGGCGTGCTGGACTATTTGCTTGCGTCTCTATAAACAGATCGCAGCCGCGTTGGTGGTGGCCGTGAAGGAGTGGAATGTATTCCTGAAATCTCCTCAAGATGCGTTTCCTGCAGTGATATTTATTTATTTATTTGGCAAGGGACGAGAGCACACCCTACCGGCCAGCTCATAGGAAATGCAGCCTTTAACTTGGGAGAACATGCATCGGTAACGTTTGAATATCAGACGAATGTTTAGAAGAAATATGAA
Source organism: Lasiurus borealis (assembly GCA_004026805.1). NCBI lineage: Eukaryota > Metazoa > Chordata > Mammalia > Chiroptera > Vespertilionidae > Lasiurus > Lasiurus borealis. Next base: position 3,138 of record PVJN01035492.1, on the reverse strand, counting down.
AAAAAAAACTGTCTTGTAATCACCCACATATTCAATGAACGTATCTATACGACACTAAAAAATTCTAATGCTTATAAGTTCTAGAGACGAGAGAGAACTAGAAGTAGAATAAGCACCAAGAATCTGAAATGCCCATTAAAAGGAAGGGAAGGTGAATGAAAAGTGGCTCGATGAAAAATAACTATACGAGCAACATCTCTAAAAACCCCGACCTAAGGACAAGTAGTTTTAGAAAGTGGTTTGAAGCCAACATTTAAAACAACAGACTGAACCAGTCTGCTCAATCGATCAAGCTGAGTCTACTGGGGAGGGGGCAGAGGGCCCCTCATGACGTAAGCGGGGAGTGGAACTTGTAAAGAAATCTGTTTCTGTGAGACCTTTCAAAGGGCTGCGAAAGCTGAAAGCATGCCTTGTGGGCGAATCTCACCTCTTACCGGCGTGCGTGTCTTACAGCAACCCACACAGCTTATAGGCTACCTAATCTATGTTTCCAAAACATACAATAACACGCTAAACAAGCCGCCCTCTAAGAAATGCAGTTCTTCCCTCCCATTGTCAAGGTGTTGTTTTCTAACTGCACATTATTTATCAATTGGTAAAAAAAAAAAAAAAAAGGCACAGTTACTTTTAAACCGTGAATGGACCAACGTCAAGGCACTAGGGCTCAGTAATAATGCCAACAGCAGCTCCATTGAAAAGATTTCTTTGCTTAAAAGGAGAAACCCAAACACAGGCATCATCAAGAAACAAAAACAGCCGAGACCGGTTTGGCTCAGTGGATAGAGCGTCGGCTTGTGGACTGCAGGGTCCCAGGTTCGATTCCGGTCGGGGGCATGTGCCTTGGTGGTGGGCACATCTCCAGTGTGGGGCGTGCAGGAGGCGGCAGATCGATGTCTCTCTCTCATCGAGGTTTCTGACTTTCTATCCCTTTCCCTTCCTCTCTGTAAAAAAGCAAAGAAAAAAATTTTTAAAAAAAGAAACAAAAACACTTATCACTGCGAGAAATAAACACCAACATGTGTATTCTCCTGGGGATTCAGAGACGAGGGAAATGTGCCTTGTGGAGGCTGGCCAGCAGGGAGGAGAGAGAGGCCAGCGTCTTAGCAAAGTGCGACCCTGGCTGCTGGGGTTCTGAGCCAGAACCTTCCTTTGTGCTCACTCCAAGGTCGGTTTCCTACCCTGAAAGAAGGCAGGGCAAAGTGACAACTGGGTCAACGTGGTTAAGTCTAAGGTTTTAGACGTTATTTTAGGTGTTTGTTTTGTGTGTGTGTGTGTTTTTTTTACATTAAAAAACAATCCGATGATAATATAAAGGCCGGGAGGAGCGGCCTCAGAATGAAATGGACTGTGAGAGATGGAAGAGAGACACTGTCTGACTTTAAATGTCCCTCTGGCTGCAGGCAGGCTGAAACCAGTGGATTTCAGGACAAAGAGAGTGTTTTTCTCGGCACCTCTAGACTAAGGTCCTAATCTTCGAAGAGTCAGGGGGACTGATCACTGGACAGATGCTACCAGCGAATATTATCTCAAAGTTACTTAGCATTTTCCTGTTAAACTCTTCCCCAAACACTCCATTCTTGGCGTGTCAATGGTATAACAAAACAGCCTTAGGAGAAGAAAAAAATAGCCTTAGGAGACTATTGCATCCAGGAGCTGGTGTAATTCTCCTCCTGCAATTCACTCACAGCTGAGAGAGCCATATTGTGTGAATAGAATCGCAAGCAAAATTCAGTAAGCTATCAGCTATCCCCGGCTGCCCCCAACCAAAAAATAAAAATAAATTTTAAAAAAAGCCCGTTTATTTTGCCAGTTTCAAAGATAGAAGAGAAGGGGGAAGAAACCAGGTTAATCACACATTACTCATGTGATTTTATGGCTTTTGATACTTGACCCAAAACATTTGCACATTATACAGCTCACGGCCATATAGTGAGTATCCCCGGGGATCTTCTTTCCCTAAAGGGGTGTGTTTGCTGGTTGCTGGGGTGACTATCGCGGTTTTATGAATAGGGGAAGGTAAAAGCATGCCAGCGGGGCAGCGCGGATTACAACTGTATTGAGGCAGCTTGGAACGGCGTGGCCACAGGGTTCCCTGTGGGGGAAACCGGAGCTCCAGGTCCCCGGTCCAGCCCGGCCCTGGGCAGAGATGTCCTCTGGCCCCCGCTGTCCACGGTGAACAGCCGGCCATGAGCTGTCACCAAAGATGAAGGCTAAGCGGGTGGGGGTGGGGTGAATCTGCATTTTCTGTGAATCAAAAAAAAAAAAAAAAGAAGAAGAAGAAGAAGAAGAACCTAATTTGGTAAGAAAACCAGCAATTAGTGGTGACTAATTTCCTCCCTCCTAGTCGCATACCTGAACGAACGTCCAGAAGTTAAGACGTGCACAAAAAAGATGGAATTGCCTAAGACGTGGACAAAAAAGATGGAATTGCCGGCATGGTTGATAAGGAGCACAGATAGGGAAACAGCCCAAACCTCCTGAGCTGGCCAGGAGGAGGAGGAGGAGGATGGAGGCCTCTCCGGTAAACAAACATCCATTTGTCTTGCAGCTGGAAAAGGGCAAAGAGATGCTGCAGATTTTTTGTGTGCGCCTGTGTGTGCACACGCTCATGTGTGCGTGTACGTGTGTGTGTGCACGCGCGCTCCAGGGCTTGCATTCAAAAAATTAAGCCTTGGAATTAAAGGTTCAAGAATGTAAGCAAATAAGCGGGGAGAAGAGGCAAATCCTTCCAGGGAGCGCGAGGTTAATGGTTAACCGGACAAGGAGGTCAGGATCCCAGGCCCTGGGGCAGGCCACCCCCCAGGGGCCTTTCAGGGCACGACCATGCGACCACCCGACCACCCAGCTGACACGCAGGCCCAGCTCCTCCGTGGGGGGGGGAGACCGGCGAGGTCAGCGGGCGGTCTCCGGCCTCCGCCCCGCGGAGCGCCCCACGCCGCCCGCCGGGGACCTGTCCCGGTTCCAGCTGGAGGGTTTCTGTCTTGTTTGCTTTTTTTTCTCACTTTAGTCACTCGGGGCTGGTTATCATTTGTCGTATTTGTTTTACGGTTAAACTATAAGCCTCGGTTGCATCACCGGCGCCCGGGGAGAGGCTGGCGGGCGCTGCATCCTCCGGGCATCGGTGGCCGCCAGCCAGGC
>PVJN01035491.1:0-22086 GCA_004026805.1 Lasiurus borealis | reverse complement strand
GAATATTAAAAGCAGCAAGAGAAAAACAGTTTATTACCTACAAGGGAGCACCCATACGACTGTCAGCTGATTTCTCAACAGAAACCATGCAGGCCAGACGGAAGTGGCAAGAAATATTCAACGTGATGAATAGCAAGAACCTACAACCAAGAATAATCTATCCAGCAAGGCTAACATTCAGAATTGAAGGGCAGATAAATAGCTTCACAGATAAGAAAAAGCTAAAGGAGTTCATCAACTCCAAACCAGTGTTATATGAAATGCTGAAGGGTACTCTTCTAGAAGAGGAAGAAGAAAGAGGTAAAAGCCAAAAAATTATGAACAGATACATATCTATCAACAAGTGAATCTAAAAATTAAGTGAATTAAAAATTTGATCAACAGAATAAACTGGTGAATATAATAGAATCAGGAGCACAGAAAGTTAGTGGACTGTTAATTCTTAGGGGGAAAGGGGTGAAGGGTGTACAGGGAGAGACTGGACAAAAATCATACACCTATGGATGAGAACAATGGGAGGGAGCTAAGGGCAGAGGGAGGGGTGGGAGCTGGGTGGAGGGGTGTTATGGAGGGGAAAAAAGAGAAACAAATGTAATAATCTGAATAATAAAGATTTAATTTTTAAAAAAAATGGATAAAGGACTTAAACATAAGACAGGAAACCATAAAAAGACTAGAGGAATCCACAGGCAGCAAAATCTCAGACATATGCAAAAGGAACTTCTTCAACGACACAGCTCCTCAGGCAATGGAAACTAAAGAAAAAATAAACAGATGGGATTACTTCTAAATAAAAAGCTTTTGCACAGCAAAGGAAACAATCAACAAAACAACAAGAAAGCCCACTGCATGGCAGAACATATTTGCCAATGATATCAATGATAAGTGTTTAATCTCCAACATTTATAGGGAATTCATACAATTTCACAAAAAGAAGATAAACAACCCAATCAAAAACTGGGCCAGTTGCTGAGACTGGTTTGGCTCAGTGGATAGAGCGTCAGCTTGCAGACTGAAAGGTCCCAGGTTCTATTTCGGTTGGGGGCATGTAGCTTGCTTGCAGGCACATCTCCACTGTGGGGCATGCAGGAGACTGCTGATCGATGTCTCTCTCATTGATGTTTCTGACTTTCTATCTCTCTCTTCCTCTCTGTAAAAAAATCAATAAAAATTATTTTTAAAAAATGGGCAACTGATCTAAATAGGCACTTCTCAAAAGAAGACAGAAGGAAGGTCAAGAGACATATAAAAACCTGCTCAAAGTCACTAATCATCAGAGAGATGCAAATCAAAACAACAATGTAGTACCATCTCACACCTGTCAGAATGGCTATTATCAACAAATCAACAAACGACAAGTGTTGGCAAGGATGTGGAGAAAAAGGAAACCTTGTGCACTGCTGGTGGGAATGCAGACTGGTGCAGCCACTGTGGAGAACAGTATGGAGTTTCCTCAAAAAACTAAAAATGGAACTTCCATTGACCCAGTGATCCCACTTCTAGGAATATACCCCAAGAAACTAGAAACTCCAATCAGAAAGGATATATGCACCCCTATGTTTATAGCAGCACAATTCACCATAGCTAAGATTTGGAAACAACCTCAGAGCTCATCAGTAGATGATTGGATTAAAAAATGGTGGTATCTCTACACAGTGGAATACTACGCTGCAGTAAAAAAGAAGGAGCTCCTACCATTTGCAACAACATGGATAGAGATGGAAAGCATTATGCTTAGTGAAATAAGATAGGCAGAGAAAGACAAATATCACATGATCTCATTCATCTGTGGAATATAATGAATGACATAGACTAATGATCAAAATCAGATCCAGAGAATGAGAAACATGGATCAAAACATCAAACCTCGGGGGAGGTGGGTGTTGATGGAAATAAGGGGGAGAGATCAACAGAGGGACCTTCGTACATGCATATGAGCATAATCATTGGGGACAGAAGGTGGGGCATGAGAGGAAATCCATATCATAACCTTAAGAAAAATTGCTTCATGAGACAAAGATTTTTAAATGAAATTCTGTAACATGAAAATCATTTTGGAAGGAAATAAAGAGAAGTTTCCTTTAAATGTCATAAGGATTGTAATTGAAAGTCAATATAATTGGCCTCTTGAGCTAAGGTAAGTAATCTGTGTTTTTGCCTCCCTGAAAAAGTTTATATAAAGTTACAAAAAGAAATTGTCAGCCCATTGAAATTGAATTACCATGGCCTAAAGCAAAAAATATCCTTACATGATATTATCCTACAATATCATTTAATTTTTTATATTTCACAACAGCATATTGTACAACTATCCCAAATAAATGTGCAAACTAATTCTTTGAATGTTTAGCAGCAATTTAAAAAGAGGACATGAAAGTATTTAATTCCTTTCAGAAGGAATTGAGGCACTGGGAAGGCACTTGAGCATTCTATACTGGCCCTCTTTCCTCTTTTGCCAAGTGGGACCCTCTTCTTACAACCCAATGGCCCTCAGCTGTAGCCTGAGCTCTCTATTCACGCTGAGGTTGAAGCCTGGAGGTGGCTGGTATAACAGATCTGTCTCTCACCAAATGGTGTGAGCAGGGCCCTCCCTGGAGAAGGAACCTGAATTCCCTGAGATAAGTGAGAAGTGCCGGGGCCCCCACCAGCAGGCAAGGGGATCCCCAAGGCAGGTGCTAGGCGTGGAGGCCACGGGGGCATAGGCTACCATGGAGACAGAACTGAACCTCACAACACCCTGCTTGGCCCCTGAGAATGACTGGTTAGCCAGAGACAGGTAAGATTCCTCAGGGAAGGAACAACCTAAGAAAGGCACAGTCGCAGAGGGGCCATCAGGAGAGAAGTTGGGGGTCAATAGAGGTAGGGCACAGACCATCACCCCTCCCTCCAACTTTGCAGTGGTCTGAACCTTCACCCCTTCTGAAGGAGGTCTCCTGCCCCCATGGCTACCTTGTTTCCCATGCTCAGCACAGATTGGAATCCAGGTAACAGACAGAGACGTGGCCCAGCTCAGATAAGGACCCAGGTAACAGACAGAAAAATACCGACAGCAGCTGCCCTATAGCTAAATTCAGCCTTGCACAAGGAATGCTCAGTGCCTACTCAATGCAAATAAACCTTTCCACTAATATATACAGGGTAATCTAAGATGTTTCTAACTTTCTATCCCTCTTCCTTCCTCTCTGTAAAAAATCAATAAAATATATTTTTTTAAAAAAGAATGAAAGATGGCATAATATAGATTCCACATATATTAAAAAGATAGATAATATAAGACTATTATGAACAACCCTATGTCAATGAATAAAGCAACCTATATGAAATAGACAAATTCCTTGAAAGATACAAACTAACAAACCCCTATGTCTATTAAAGAAATTTAATTTGTAGTTAAAAAAAAATTCCACAAATAAAACTTCAGACTTAGATGGCTTAACTGACAATTTCTCTAAAGCATTTAATGAGGAATTAATGCTAGTTCTCCACAAAGTCTTCTAGAGTATTAAAGAGGAAGGAACACTTTTTGATTCACTGACACCAAAATCAAACAAAATCACAAGAAAACTACAGACCAATATCCCTTATAAATGTAAATGCAAATACTCTTAACAAAATTTTAGCAAATTGAAGCCATATGTATAAAAAGAATAATATAGCATTACCAAGTGGGTTTTATCTCAGGAATGCAAAATTGGTTTGAAAATCAATTTTAAATAACATATTAAAAGACCAAAAAGGAAAAACTGTATCTCATTAAACAACATGATTATCTATGTAGAACATCCTGAGGAAGCTACCAAAAAACTATTATGACAAATAAGTGAATTAGCAAAGTTTCATGATACCTAACCAATACACAAAAATGGATTGTGTTTCTATATGCTAGGAATAAACATTTCAAAACTGAATTTTAAAAACAATATTATTTATAACAGCAACAAAAATGAAATATTTAGGGATAAATAAGATAAAAGACACATGACTGTATACTTAAACTATAAAACTTTACTGAAAGAAATGAAAAAAGGCGTAAGTGGAGAGATAAAGCACATGCTTCCGAAAGGCGTGCTTTTATGAGATCAAGCCTCATAAAACTTGCTAATCAGTCCCACTCCTAGCACAAGTGACAGCTAGCCTTGTTTCATAGATTGGCACCTCTCCCAGGCACCTCCAAGCCCAGCACAAGTAACAGCCAACTGCAGATTGCTTGTAGTTCATGCTGGATGGCCCCCAGCAGGGCATAGAAAGCAGCTAACTTTGGTCTACAACTCCCAGGAGGCCCCAGAGCTAGCATACCCCATGGACAGCGTCAGACCACACTGGAGCATCACTCAACCACCTCCATAAGTGACATACTAAAGGAGTGGACTTGGCAGGCATCAGCCCCGCTGAAGCAAGTCCTGCTCTGTGGGGTGAGCCCCTATACAGCAGCTCTACCACTGTAAACCATGATTCTTGCAGTCAATTGGCCTGGAGGTCAATTCCTCCCATGGATGTGCCAACAGCATTCAAGGCTCAACTACAACAGGAAGTTGTACACAGCCCACTTGGGTGACTGGAGAGGCCACTGGGCCCTACAGGACACCTACTATATAAGGCCACTCTACCTAGATGGGGAGATAGAAGTCCTATCTAATCCACAGACACAAACACAGGGAGGCAGCCAGAATAAGGAGACAAAGAAACAGGTCCACAAATGAAAAACGGAACAAAAATACAGGAAAAGAACTCAACCAAATGGAGACAAGCAATCCATAAAATGCAAAGTTTTACACACTGGTTATTAGGATGTTCAATGAACTAAGGGGAAGAATAGATCAATGTATATCCACCAGCTGCATGTGGTTGCTGAGCACTTAAAAAATGAGAGGAATTACATTTAACTTTAATTTAATTTTAATTTAAATAGCTACATGTATCTAATGACTATAATATTGGACAGTACAACCTTAGACTAAATTGGGTTTTTTTTCTAGATACCCAGAAGACTTACTTTATGGTCTACTATCCTATATAACGAAGAGCTAATATGCTAATTAAACCAGATAGTAGAAAAACCTTCCAGAATGTCCAGTGGGCAGGGTCACAGGGCCCCAGGGCTATGAGGCAGCTGGGTAGAGAGGGCCAAGCCCCTTGCATGAAACTTCATGCATTGGGCCTCTCCTTTTACTATAAGACTCAATGCTGGCTTTCTGGGTCAATTTCCCTAGTTATGTAATGGCAGTTTCCAATATTTTGTTTCATATACTTCTTGAATAATAGATTTTAATATCTATTATTTTAATATTGCATTGCTTCCGTTTTCTTCCTCAGACATTACTCTCACACATACATGGGATCTTCTTTGTGTATTTTCTGTACCTATCACTGTGTCTCAAATCCTGTTTTTATTTTTCTTTCTTTCTTTTATAAGTACAAAGATTACCATGTTCAAAATGGTTCAGGAGTCAATTCAAACTAGATCCCCCTATCCAAAAATGGGACAATTTGAGCATGAAGTTACCTCCCATCCAAAATTATATGGTAGTAAATTCTTCCCAGATTGAAAAAGGACCATGTGCTAGGCAGCCTAGAAGAAAGACAAACATCACAGAATTCTTAAGTGTGCTGCTAACTAATCATCTCCAATCCAATCTGGTGTGGATGCTGGGCAGAAAATAGACCTAGCTTATTGGTCCCGTAGTCTATGTGAGCAAGGTATGTCGAGGACACATATTTCACTTGAGCAGTCACTATTAAAGGGAAGGAAGATTTTCAAGAATAGGGACTACTTCTTATCCAACTTTTCACCTGAGGATTTTATGCAGAATATGGTATAGAGTAGCTATTACATGAATACTTACTAAATTCAACTCAACTGGAAGGGCAGAATTCTATACAGTGGAACCTCACTTTTCAAACTTAATTCATTTGGAAGGCTGTTCTAGAAGCAATTTGGTCAAAAACTGAATCATGTTTTCCCGTCCTATATAATAAAAGCTTAATATGCTAAGTGTTCAATTGTCCAGTCGGCTGTTCAACCAAAGCGTAATATGCTAGTGGTATGCTAAGGCCACTCAACTGTTCGCTATGACATGTGCTGACCACCAGGTTGAAAACAGTCGACTGGTTGATCAATTATTATGACATGCACTGACCACCAGAGGAGCAGATGCTCCGACCAATAGGTTAGCTTGCTGCTGGGGTCTGGCTGATTGGAAGTGAGTGAGGGGCCAGACATGCCCTGGAACTCTCCCGCAGCCCCTCCCCAGCTGGCCAATTTCTCACATCTCTCCCAACCCCAATTGTGCACCAATGGTGTCCCTCAGCCTAGCCTGTGCCCTCTCACAATCCAGTACCCTTGGGGGATCTTGGAGAACTGGATTCAGCCCAACGGTGGAATGACCAGTTGCTATGACATGCAATGACCAGCAGGGGACAGACATTCAATGCAGAAGTTGCCCCTGGTAATAGTGCACTCCCACAGGGGGAGCACTGCTTAGCCAGAAGCCAGGCTCACAGCTGGCGAACGCAGCAGCCCTGGCAGGAGCCTCTCTTGCCTCCATGGTAGTGCTAAGGATGTCTGACTGATCCCCCAAGAGCTCTCAGACTGAGAGAGGGCAGAGGCTGGGTTGAGAAACTCTCCACGTCCCCTCTCTCCCATGCATCAATTTCATGTACTAGGCCTCTAGTTAGAAATAATGTAAATTGAGTCTATCTATTTCAGGCTCCCAGATTCCTGTTCTGACCTTTCTTACATAGATATCTAATGTACTGTTTAATCTATAAATAAATACTTCTTAAGTTTATCAAACCACCCCCTCCTGCCTTTAAAGGAATCATTTTCAAACTTCTTCCAGAGGTTTTTTCCAGTCAGCATGCAATGTCTTTGCTTGTTCAAATATCACTGCCTCCAAAATGCTGTCACTGCCTACCTGCTTTCTTTTATCCAAATCAACAACAGGTTTTTTTCCCACTCTTCTATTGCCTGTGATCATTGCTTCTTTCACATCCTTAGCAACATTTGCACTCTTGATGACCTGTTTATGTTTTAAAATTGTATTAATGTTGGACTTTGCTAGCAGCAGAAGCCATTCTCTCCTCTGTTTTCTGAAAGACACTTTGTGTCATGCTGAGGTATCAGTATGAAAGGGTTGTCAATTCAAAAACTGAAGTTTGGTTCAACAACTGAGACATTTTTTCTGTGAACAACTTGATCAAGAACTGAATTATTTGAGTTGGGAGAGTTCAAGAAATGAAGTTTGGCTGTATTTACTTATATTAATTTTAATCTTGTTACGTTTAGTTTTTCATTACTATCTGTTGAGGTTTTATGAACTTACATTCTATCATCCATTTATGTCTCTAGTGCCAACCAGCTTTGTAACACACATGGAGTCCATGAGTGTACAGATAATAATTTTAGCCTGGTCGTGAGATATGATGGGCAGGAAGGAGACAAAGACAAAGCACACGTGTGGCTGTCCTCAAGCAGTCAGTCCATCTTACCTGGGTGAAGCTGTGGTTCAGTTATGTCTCCACCAATTATCAAGAGGCCAGGTGCATGAAAATTCATGCACTGGAGATGGGGGATCCCTCAGTCTGGCCTTGTCCCTCTCACAGTCCAGAAGCCCTCAGGGGCAGGAGGTGACCCAACAATCAGGGGAAGGCAACACCCCGTCACACCTCTGCTGCTGCCACTGCCTGCAGGGCAAGCCTGGGCTGGCCCTGGTTACCTGAGCTTCAGGTGGTCCTGGACGGCTGGGCAGCTGCCATCCAGGGATTCCCTGTGCCTCTGGCCAGCCTTGGGCAGCTGGGGGGTTGGGGCTGGGGGACTCCAGAGGCAGGCGCCCTGGTGTGGCTGAGGTGACTGGGCACTGCTATCTTTGAGGGCCTGGCAGTCAATTAGCATATTCCCTCCTTATTGGGTGTGGGCACCACCATCTTTGTGACAGCATGAGGGTCAATTAGCATATTCCCTATTTATTAGATAGGATAAGGTTCACAGTGTACACATGTAGAACACCCATGAGATGAGAAGCACTACACCAAGTGTTTTACATCAACTTGATTGCCCCATCTCAAAATAACCCTAAGACCCAGAAGTAGAGTTAAGTGTTTAAGAACCCAATATGAAATCAGACTAACTAGATTCAAATCCAGTTAGACCACTACCAAGTCCTGTGAGCAGGAACAAATTCCTATCTAGGTTCCCAGGTTTGTCTTTGAAGAATGGAAGGGACTGGCTGTGCTGACCTCGGGTGGTTGTTGTGAGACCATCAGATGCCACACGTAACATGTTTCCCACTGGTCTGGCAGACACCGGTACTGAGACAGGGCAGTTTTATCCTCACTCGATAGGCTCAGGAGAGGGAAGGCCATCCACACTAAGTAACTTCCGAGGACATCCAGCTGGAAAGTGGCGCACCCATGCACCTGACATGTTCCCTCTCCATCTAATCCGAAAGAAGGCCAGGGGTGATTTTACCACATGCCCTAGCGAGGCTGAGCCATGCTTTGTCTTCTGCATTTCCCTGTTCACCAATAATGAAAGCCTGGCCTGAGAAGGACAAGCTGGCAAGGAAGTGAAGGCATGACAGAGAGCTTTCCATCTTGGCCACTCCTCCTTTCTCTTCATCTGGGTTGACCTGATGTCAGAGCAAAAGAATGAAGAAAACCAAGAAAGGATCATAAATTGTAAGTAAATGAGGAGAACAAATAAGTGGGTAGATGAATGAATGACAAGTAGTGTGGGCATTGCAAAACTGTCTATAGTCCAAGCCCCTGGTACTGTTGACTGTGGCCTGGCCTAGGGACAACTTTCATTGTTAGGGACAAAGCAGGGAACTTTCTCTTCTGCTCCTCAGGGAGTTGTGACACATGGACATTTCCCATGTCAGAAATTATAACCGACCATAAAGCATGTTTTAAATCCAAGCAATAACCACCTCTGTTGGATATACATGCCAGGAAGGAAAGTGCTTGCTCAGGGACCCAGTCCTATTGCCTGCCCAGCTCCTGTGAAGTCCTCTGGCTTTGTCGTGCACTGAGACTATAGGAATGATTCAGATTCCTATCTCTTGCCTAGAACTGGCAGCGCTAAAAGATTCCAGTCCTCACTCTGAGTCCACTATGCCAAACTGAAAACAGCCATTTCCTACCTTCTGCTGGGGAAATCTAAAACACCATATCCTTCATCTGCCGCATGCAGATGTTTTCTTTTTGCCCTGAATCAGGGGAATAGAAATACAAAGTCAGTAAAGAATCGCCTTCTGTTTTAAATAACTCAGCTCCCATGGGGTTCCATCACTGCCCCTGCCCACACTTTACCCTCTACAAGACCTGCTACCTGTGGGTGCCCCATGGCACCACATGGCCTGACAATCCCAGGCTTCTCCAGGCATCTCTGCTTCATTATTTAAAGATTTCAGTACTATTTTTATTTACTTTTATGGTTGTTTGAAAATGACCATTAAAATATTGGTTTTAAAATATTTTAATTCAAACAATACTGCTTCCAAGAAGCCTTCCTTGACTTCTCTAGCCAACTTAAATGCCCTGTTCCTCCTCTAGGTTATTTTAGGAATCAGACACACCTGGGTTCAAATCCTATCTCCTTTACTTGCTCCATGACCTTGGGCAAGTCTCTAAGTCCCAAATTCTACTTTTATAAAACTAGGTTTAAAATAACACCTACCTTTTAAAAGTTTTGTAAAAATTAAATGCGATAACACATCTAGGGCACTTAGCCTTTAGCAATGAGGGCTGGAAGAACTCAAGAGGGCTTCATGGAAGAGGAGGTCTTGACCTTGACCTTTAAGCACAGAGACCTGCTCAGCTTTCAAGGACTGGAGCCTGCCCAGGCCAAGGTCAGCTCTCCGCCCCAATCCAGCCAGTATCTGCCTTATCCCTGTGGCCCTGCTGTGGGGTGGGGTATAACCTGGGGAAGTGATGCCATGAAACTGTGTCTGTCCACGTACTTTGAGTCCTTACTGAGCCATTCTTTGGAACAAAGTGGTCGAAAGTGCAGAGGGAACATTCGTCTAGGAAAACAATGGGTATTGATTACTCTGGCAACTGTGCTTGGCAGACACCCAAGGCGGTTTGGTCTGGGGTTTGGGGTGGGTGTGACTTGGATGCTGAAGCCCAGTGACTCATCACCCTGGCTCCACCTGGGCCCTGGGCTGCCCGAGGTTCGAGGGAACAGCCCAAGGCAGGGGTAATCCCGCCGGCCCCTCTTCTCCTGGGAGTGATCAGTGTCTGTACCCACTGGGAGCGGGGCTGGTCTGACACACCTGTTAAGGCGAAGACAGGGACCTGGACACTCAGCTGGAGATGAGGGTGTAGGGGTGTCCTTCTTTATATGGAGGCACACACACCTGAGAACTTTCTAGAGTGTTCAGTGTTCATGCTCCATTTTCTGGTCATCCATTTATCACTCAGATCCTCTCTAACACAAGCACACACATGTGTGCACACACACAGACTCTACACATATGTACAGGGCTTTTCACCACTGCTACCACCTTAGTGGTCTGCGAGTCAGGTGACCTCAAGTAGGTTCTGGTTCAGCCACCAGTGCACAACTTTTCACCTCCCCTCTGTGATTCAGTGTCTCCAACTGTATGTTCAGCCACTTGGCACTACATCAGGCCCTCCAGACTTTACCTGCCTCCTGCTCCACTGCCTTTGCCTCTGCAGGGACCAGTTCTGTGTTCTTGCCATGCAGCACACCTGGCCTGGGGGCCATGCAATTGAAACCTGAAAGAGTGGGAGTCAGGAGCAGAAGATAAATTCTCCTCCCTCCTCCTCCAGGCTGAGTTTGGGCAACTCTGCAGAGCTCGGGCCCAGGGCCTGCCATCAATCTCACTAACTTCAGTGGTTGTCTCTTCCTGCTGCACTCCCCTGCATAGCTGGCCCTGGGCTCACCTTCCAGGCTCTGCTTGACTGCACCCAGGTCAAGACAACAAGTATGAGGACTTCTCAGCCTTTCTGCTATGACACAGGAAAGGGATTCCTTCAAGAAGCAATGCCAAGCTGAAACCAGTTTGGCCCAGTGGATAGAGCATTGGCCTGCAGACTGAAAGGTCCCAGGTTCGATTGTGGTCAAGGGCATGTATCTTGGTTGCAGGCACATTCCCAGTGGGAGGTGTGCAGGAGGCAGCTGATCGATGTTTCTCTCATCAATGTTTCTAATCCTATCCTTCTCCCTTCCTCTCTGTGAAAAATCAATTAAAAATATATTTTTTTAAAAAGAAGCAATGCCAAGGTCTGTGCCTCACTCTTCTCACGTCCAGTTTGCACTCCTGCCTTCATTGCTGGCAGGGTCTCATATTCTCCCTGGCCTTCCATTCCTTCCTAGTTAACAGGAAACTGGTGGAACTGCTCTGAGAGGCAGTGGTGGGAGGAGAGCCCGGGGTATCCAGCTGTCCCTCAGGAGGCTCTATCGAACTGACTGGCGGGCATCATGGCAAAGGAAGCACATCATCAAGTCCCACATGCTCTCCAAGCTTGTCACCTCCTTCACCAGCCCTAGGACCCAGCGCCCGCAGGCAGGACTCTGCACACCCTGGGAGTGAGCCCAGAGCTGGCCAAGGTTCTGCGGGCGCTCAAGATCAACACACCTCTGGCTTCCTGGTTGAGGTCATGCACATACAATGTGTCCCCTCCTTCCAAACGAGGGGAGAAGCCCAGGACCCAGCTTCAGGCTTCTCTTGTCACCCTCTGCCCTTGGTTTCCCTTGGCTGAACAAAGGGGTGGATGTGGAGGCCCTTCCCACGGCAGCAGTGTAAGAAGCCAGAGAACTGCCCCAGCGCCTCCACTTCGGGGGCTCCACCCGCCCCCCTCCCACCTCCCACTCAACCCAGCCAGCTTCTAACCTGGGGTCACATGGCCCTGGGGACTGGCTCTGATGGGCCCTGACAGCATCCCCATTCCTCTATGGCTGCTCTGCAGGTCCAGGCATGGCTGGTAGGGTGACAGGTTGTGGCCAAAGAGAAGCAGAGACTGTGGCCGACTGCAGAGGAGGCCGGTGTATGCCAGTCACCCCAGGCCAGGGATCCTGCCTGAAGCTGCAGGTTTGCCCAGCACAATTCCTAGAGCCATTGACCAGGGAGGTACCTTAGTCGCTGCAGTCCTGCTCAGCCTCCACAGTTGGCCACTCAGCACTCTGAGAACCACACATCCTGTGGGGCTTTGGGGATGGAGCCCCTATCTACTGTGTCCCCGGAGGCACCATCCTCTTTCCGTAGGAGAGCCAATCCCAAGCCCTCCCACCCTGACAGGTCTCCAGGGTGCTGGTTCCAGAACATAATTCACGTTAAGTTAATCCTTTTGTGGTTCCCAGGCTTTCAGAACAAAGTCCTCCAAGACCTCTTGTCTTCCCAGCAACCCCGTGGCCTCCTTGCCCTCCTTGCCCACTCCACAGCCTACCCTGAGGACCGCCCCTGCTCTCCTGCCAGGAACCTTGGCTCAGTCCATTTCTTCTCACTGGGACGCTCTTCTCTTCATTGACAGGATCACCGGCTGGGTCGGTGTCTTCCTCTGATCCCACAGACCTTGGGGTCCTCCCATCAGCTTCTTGTGTTCTGATTCCATCTACTGATTGAGCTCTTTGAAGACAGTCTCAATGTCTCCTTTATCTCCTGTAGATTCAGCAAAGTCCCACAACACAGTCAAAAATATTTATGAGATAGATGGATGGATGGATGGATGGATGGATGGATGGATGAGTGGGTGGGTAGGTGGATGGATGGATAGATGGATGGGTGAATGGATGAGTGAGTAGGTGGGTGGATGGATGGATGGATGGATGAGTGGGTGGGTGGGTGGATGGATGGATGAGTGAATGGATGAGTGGGTGGGTAGATGGATGGATAGATAGATGAGTGAAAGGATGGATGAAGGATGGATACCTGTAAACAACAACAACAAAATCCCAAATTTCCTAGCCTCCTCCACAATCAATTAAAACTGAAAAACATTAGGTGTAACTGAATGGAGACATTCCCACCAGAGGGAGACCTTTGTCCTTGGGGACCCGATGTATTCCCTTTACTCGTGAAGTCAGCATTTACCGCAGCCTCCTGTGGGACCCAAGGAGAAGCCCTCAGCGAAAGCCCAGGGCCCACTTATAGGAAGCTGGTGCAACCACAGAACAGACTAGACACACCTGGGAGCAGCTCACAGTGCTGCTGCAGTGAGTGCTCAGGGGCGGGTCAACAGGTCAGGGGTCAGAGAGGACCATCTCGGAGCTGCTCTGCGCTGTGAAACTCTGACTCCACGCTCCACATCCCAGGAGACAGACAGAAACATAACCCAAAACTCCATAGCTGGTCAGCCTGGCTCTGATATTCACCTGAATCTAAACCTTAACCTGAGCCAGGATGCCAGACCTGACCCTGACCTGAATCAGGCCCGAGCCTTTCCCAGGTGTGATCTGAACCCTTGTCTTTATCCACACGGAGCGCTTGAGAACCCTCGTGGGACAAGTAACCATGCTGGACTTAGAGACCCCGAGGGAAAGGCTGGCAATGGCAAAGCAGATTCAAAGAGCAGCTCCTATGAAGACCCTCAAGCAGCCCGGGCCTCTGCAGACTCAAGGTCTGGGAGGGACACATCCCTCGAGTGTCTCTGACACAGCTGAGGGCCCCGGGCATCTGGAATCAGTTAACGTGTCTAGAAGCAGCAGACAGGAGCAGCTGCACCCCTGTCCCTCAGGTGCTGCTCCCCGCCTGGTTAGCCTGACTGTCGGCCCCTTAATCCCCCCACAGCTGATGGTCCTCACCTGCACTTGGCCTCCTGCAGGTGCCAGGTCCTGCACTGGGCACTCAGGGCTGAAGTGCATGGGACTTGCCCCCAGGACTCCTGTGGCCAGGGGAGGCCACGTGTCGTCCCTCACTCTCTCAGCAGGCACTGCACTGGCCAAGCTCACGGGATGAGTGCCCATAGGCCTGGGAGATCTGTCTCGGACAATGCATGTGCTTCCAATGAGCAGTCCAGGAGATGAAGGACACCCTCTCAGCCTGTGAATGACACCTTATCCCGCTCCAGGCTTGCTCAGAGCTCCTTCCTGTGGAGCAGAGGGGGTGTGGAGGGGAGGGATGGTGAGCTGAGCAGTGCCACTGCAGAGGACAGTGGGGGTGCAGTGGTCTGACTGTTCTGACCAAGCCCCCCTCTCATGAGCATTGCTGGCCGGCCACTGCAGGCATTTGCCTTTGTGACAGTCCCTTCAGGTGGCTGAACAGTATCCTTCCCTCTTCGGGCGCCACCACAGCTAAAAAGACTCCTGGCTTCAGATGAACTCACAGGGACAAGACGGCCGCTGATCCTCAAAGCCCCACTATGACATCCCAGTCAGGAAGGGGAAAGGCCATGGGGCCATTTGATTTCTTCTGGGCAACACTGGCCCTTCCCTGGGGCTTTGCCTGCACGCTGGTGCCCAGAGCTGTCATGTGTATATCCTACCAGCCAGGGACTGAGCCCTGTCCCGATGCAGGGCTCCAGTGGCCCTGCCAGTGTACTCCCATGAACCCCAGGGTGGTGAAGGGAAGAGCACCCACTTTGGAGCTGGCCAAGCCTGAAGCTGGGTCCCAGCTGCTACCCAGCCCTCACCCTGGGCACACCGCCCCTCTCGATCCCAGCTCCTTCACCTGCAGGCACTGGTGAGGTTAGCATGTCAAGGTGCCATGCTGAGGGCTGCTTGGAAGAGGGTGACTGAGCTGAGAGGTGAGGGAAGTGGGGGGTAGGATTGGCCCAACTGGGTGGGAAAGAGGCTCAGGCAGAAGAGCCAACCTGGGTGGCCGCAGTGGAGGTGAGGAGTGTAGGGGAGAGGCTGCATGGGGCCGGAGCTGATCACAGAGCAGGCAAGGGGAGGCCTCGCTGCTGCAGCCCAGGAGGGGACCCGGCTGCTTCTCCCCGGTTGAAACGGCTCATGTTCTGCGCTCACACAAGTGGGGCCGCTCTGAGCAGTCTGCCTGCGGAAGCTCATTGATCTCCACAGCACTACCCCCTTCACAGATGAGAAAACTGAGCCCCAGGACGAGACACAGCCCTGGCCACGCAGTGAGTGGTGGCACGCAGGTGGCTGGCTCAGCACACGCTCACTAGCGTCTCTGCCATCATCACAGCAGCACCTTCAGGTGGCCGAGCCTGGGTGGGAACCCAAGGTCGGGTCCCCTGACCACCTTAATTCTGGCAGGCATCTCCCAGTGCCAGTCAGGTGGAGATGTAGCTGGCCCGGCCCCAACCTAAGCCCTCAAAACTCCGAAGCCTCAAAGGCAGTATCTTCCAGGGACATCACCGCTCATGCCAAGCCCCAGGGGCTGGGCCTTGGTCCAGGGACATGGTTTGGCTCCAGGACATCACAGAGCAATTGGCAACACCTTCCCAGCTCCTGTAGCAGCCGAGAGGCAGATGGAGTGCAGGCCGCAGGAGGACGCCAGCTGTGGGGTTATTGGGGGGAAGAAGGGGAGAAAGGCATCTGCAGGATTGAGACTGCAGCCCAAGCTCTCCCAGCAGTGTGCTCACATTCTCCCTGAGGTCCCACATCCGGGTGCACATGTCCAGCGTGTTCAGCCTCTGTGGTCCTGTCTACCAGCTCCTTCAACACCAAACTGGTGCCCAGGCTGCAGCTCCTACCTCCCCTCCTCTGCCTTAATAACTGCACACTCAGGAGGGAGCTGGTGCAGTCTCACCTGCCGTGAGCACCCATCGACCTGGCACAGTGGGCTCATGACCAGTTCACTTGCCTCTGAGCAGAGGATGGCTTAAAGGCCTCTCATAAGATGACTCAGACTTCCCAAGGACCTGCACACACTAGGTGCTGTCTCATGGGTGCATCTCTCTCGCTGTTTCCACAAACTTCAACTGAATACCTACTAAGTGCCATGTGCCCTGGCAACAGTGTCCAGGTGAGTCTGGCACAGGCCTGCTTTCAAGATACGCAGGGCAAGTGAGGGCCCCCCTTACAGGGCGAGAGGAACCCTGGAGCCTCACCCACCGAGAGATGGGTCAAGCTTGCAAGGGAGCCTGTTCAGTGCAAAACATCTGCCCGCCCTCTGAACTCCTAACTCAACCTGCAAGGATGGCCTGCTGTTCCCACACTAGGAAAGTACAACTGAGACTCAGTGAGGACCCAGAACGTGCCCGGGTCACACAATAGCCACAGGGGTTTGAACCTGGTTCCAAAGTCGGTGTGCTCAGCCCCACTCATCACCCAGAGAGGGGGACAGCCAGTGGCTCGAGCAGGACACGCTGCATGGTGGTGGCCATGGAAAGAGCAGGCCCCTGGGAAGAGTGGTGACTCATCAGGAGGCGTCGTCACCAGTTACAAAACAACCTGGGCTCGTGCCAGACACTCTTTTTTCCATGTCTCCCCTGCCCTCCACTCCCTGTGCTCTGGGATCCTTGAGTACATTCTGTTCTTGCTGAACTTCTTACTGAGCTGGGCAAGCCCATTCTCTCGAGGAGGGCCCCGGCCCCCTGGGATCATTGGCTCCATGCCTGTGCCTCAGGCCGGGCCCAAGAGCGATGAGCAAAGAGACACGCCACAGCTCTCACCCGCCCGCAAGTCTGCTGGTTGCCTTTTTGCTTTCTGGGTCAAGTCCAACCCTTACTTAGCCCCAGGCCTGTTCGATGGATCCGGGCTGGCTGTTCGCAGGTGTCCACACACAGCCCCTGCCTGCCACCTGCTCCCAGGGCCCCTGTGCTGACCACATCCTGTGTGACAAATGTCCTGGCCTTGGGGAAATGCTCACTGCAGTATCAGGAGGTGAAAAGACGTCCCATCCTCAATTTACTCTGAGACACCTGAGAAAAAGATTATTGATAGGTAGGTAGGTAGGTTGGTAAATAGGCAGGTATGGGGAAGAGAGAAAGAAAATGGGTAAAATGTTAACATTTTAAGGAAATTGAGTGAAGAATATTAGAAATTCTTTATACTATTTTTGAAACTTTCCTCTAAGTTTGAAATAATTTCTTTTTAAAAACGCATAAAATTAGGGAGATGAAAGAAGTTTAAAAACCTAATAACCTCAAGCCTCATTTTCAGAAAGCACCCCAACCCTAGAGACTGGGTATGCTGGCCCCTTCCAGCCCCAGCCCCTCCTGTACCCCTCTGTATCCTGTCCCACTTCATTTCAGCGGTGTATTCCACCTCAGACAGTGAGTGCCTGGGGCCAGGAGGGAGTTCCACTCAAACCTGTATCCAGATGTGTCTCCACTCTGGGGTCAGTGCCTGGAAATCACACATCAAGGCGAGGCGGTGCCCATCGCCAGGCGTTCGCAGTCAGCTAAGACAAGGGGCTGAGAGTCCCCGAGCAGTGTGACCATGCCTCGTGCTGCTGGTGCTTGCCAGGCAGGACCAGGTCCCGAGCCACCTGGGATACCCTCCTGCCACCCGACGCACTGGCAGGCAGACCCTCTGGCAGCTGACTCCCAGGGGCTGGGGCCAGGATTTTGAGAGACCGATGTCCCTCCAGGGAATTTGAAAGGAAACAAGCCGAGAGGAAATGCCTGGGAACCAAAAGCCAAGGACTGATGATGGGAGGGTCAGGGCTGGGTACAGGGTCTCTAAGGTGGAGTCACAGCCGGTACATGTGACACAAGGGGCTGGTCATGGACAGTGTGTGCTGGGAACACTTGGAGAGGCCCAACCTTGTCACCCTTTCACAGTCCTTGTTCTCCAGTGAGCACCTCCTTGTCTGGGGGCTGCCCTAGGTCAGAGGAAAGCTAACAGGCTGCTGCAGAGCAGCCAATAAAGCAGAGGGGTGGGAAGGGTCACGCAGGAAGTATACCCTGCAGGGGGCGCCATTCCCGATGGCTGTGAGTCTGGAAGGCCAGAGGGAGGAGCTGTCAGAGGTGAGGAAGACCTTTCCAGGCTGAGAATAGCAGGAGCCAAGGCCCTGCGGCGGAACACTGAGCTTCCAGAGACAGTGGGGCCAGTGCAACTGGAGCAGGTGAATGGGGAGGGGTGGATGTTGGCATCAGAGAGACCATGAGCCTCTGAGGGACACTGAGACCCCTTGGAGGGTTTTTGATCACACATACATGATCACACTTACACTTTCAAAGGATCGTTCTGGCTGCTCCGTGGAGGACCATCTGACCTGGGAAGAAGGCCAGGACTTGAGTGGAAGCAGGGTGACTGCTGAAGAGGCGACTGCAGTGTCAGGGAGAGCAGGAGCCGCATGTCCTCACCGCATAGTCACCCTCCTGGGCTGAGGGAATTTTGCCTATGTAGACCCTTCCTCCAGTAAAAAAGTTTTTTTTTATTTTGTTTTACAGCTCCTTGGATGTAAAAACAAGTATATTCTATATTCATGATTATTATATTCATTTCTCTGCTGCTTTCAGAAGAAATTAAAATTAAATCATGTTTGTGGGCCCCTAACACATGTGGGCCCTCTGCCTGTGCTCACCATGCCCAGTGGAGAAGTCTGCCTGGACAGTGGATGGTCAGATTTGGGTGCAGTAGAAATGTAAGAAGCAGGACAGTCCTGACCCTCTGCTCGCCCAGCTCCCATGTTCCTGGAAGGTCAGCTGTGGGAGCCAGGGACAGGGTATGCCCCTCACTATGCCATCCATGGACTTTGCCAATGGCCTAAGACAGGGTGCAGAGTTTAAGGTGGAGCAGATGGACCAGCGCTCTGAAGGTGGCAGTGGACGGGACTTGCCACGCAGATGGCATAGAAGGAGCGTATGCTTGGCCATAAGGACTACGGCTGAAGAACAGAGCTGGGGGAGCACAAGTCCTACAGCAAAGAGGAAAGGCCTCTGGGCCTGGAGCTGCAAAGAGCAGTAAAGATGCCCAAGCAACCCTAAGAAGTTGGCTGAGCAGCAGTAATGGGACAATGGCCTCCAGCTGGGATGCTAGCCAGACCCTCTGCTCAGGTTGCCCTGAGGGCGCTGGTGCTGGGAGACTCCCCAACTCCTTTCAAAGCACCCTGCCTTGTCTGGAGGGAATCACAGGCCTGCTGCCCCCAGTCTAATTTGACATTCCAGCCCCCATGAAGGGGTTGTGGCCTGGGCTAAAGGCCAAAGGCCATCTCAGCTGTGAGAGTGGACCTCAGTCCCAGCCCCTTTGCCCCACCCCCACCCCTACCCAGCCAGGACCATCCTCTTTCCCCACTCACCCCCCTCAACATGAGATTTCTGTCTTCCCCAAGGTCATAGCCAAGGTCAGTTACAGGCAAGGTGCTTTCCTCTGTGGATTTGGGCACTCCTTGCCTGGCATTGGCATAAGTCACTTTAGGGAATCACCATCTAGAAGTTAGGATCCAGAGCTGCAGGAGGGAAGTGAGTCCTTCCTGACCCTCATTGGTGGCCTTAAGCAATCTTAGAACGTAGTCACCTTCTCTGCAAAGGTCTGCAGTGCAGGGATGCTGGGAGGATCAGCTTAACCACTCCATGTGCCTCGCCCAGTGCCACTCGGGCACGTCTCACCAGGGAACAGCGCTTCACTCTCGCAGCATTCATTGCTGTCATTTGCAGGTGTCTTTCCATCATCTTCCACTGCCTAGGAGCCTCTCAGCCAGGGCACACCTTGCTCTTTCACCCCAATGTCAAGCGCTGCTCCTGGAACATTTTAAAAGCACCAAGTCTGTTGAGTGGCTGTCCCTCTAGCCCAGTGTACCCACCACCTGCAGGCCTGCAAGTTGGCACTTGGGTGGGGCAGTTTCCCGAGGAGCCTGCTGTGGAGCGAATGTGAGTGAACAACCACTAGAGTCCAGACCAAATTAAAATTTAGAAAGTCTTTTTTTTTAATTAAATCTTTATTGTTTAGATTATTACATTTGTTTCTCTTTTTTTCCCCTACATAGCTCCCCTCCACCCGGCAGGGAACCTTTATTAACTAGCTGGCGACTGCTCTGCCTTTCTCCAGGGAGTCCAGAGAGCAGCCCAACCCTTTGTGCAGGACCACTTTTAAGCACATTTCCCACATCTTATTTTTGCAGAGCAAGTAATTTAAGATAAAACAGTTTTTCTTAAGTAATGTTAGGGTCATATTATTGATGACCATGTTATTATTTACAGGGTCATCCTGTTCTTTAGAAAGGTGACAGTGTTCTAATCTTCCAAGACTATTTTGTGAAGTGCAGCTGGGATTGAAGGCTAAGTCGACTAGGAGAAAGCATGCTCAAAAATTTCTACTCTCTAACATTCCCCACTGGTTTTTATGGGAGAATCAAATCATTGACTCTTTTGGGTCATTTTTGGTGTGGGAGTTATATTGATCCCTGAGGACTATAAGCTTGATAGAATTAATTCTCTGCTGAATAAAGTCAGTGGGCCTGTTTATAAGATAAAGGCCAGGAATGAGGGCCAAGACTAATCTTTAGAGGGTCTGAAGAGTCCTGGACTCTCTATTTTGCCTTGGCTGTCTTAAGCCAGGTGTGATGAAGCCACATTGGGATCCCGTCAACCTTGACTGCTGTGAGGGTGGTCCTTTCCAGATAGGAGTCAGTCCTTGTGTGGAAAATTTATTTACCCAGTCACCAGGATGAAAGGATGGACTGGATCAGAAGTTGGTATAAGCAGAGTACCTTGGACTGTAAAGCCTGTAAGAACTTGAGTAAAGATTGGTTATGAATTTCAATGTAGGCTGGAGAGGTGAGTAGGTCAGGGTTTGGAAGAGTCATTAGAATCTATAGAGGCCCCACTGGTTTTAGAGCAGCCTCCCAGGCTGCTTCATCTGCAGCCTCATCCCCTGTTGCTTCTGAGGAGTCCCTTTATCTCACATAGATAGAAATGGAAAGACTTATAATTACATCTGGTAATGCTAGTTGGCCCACCATGCTTCTTCTGCTCATATCTGTATAACTGTCTAATATATTACCTCAAGGATCCTGGCTTTGAATTCTTTTAGGAAAATGGACGTCAGTGGGCTCTTCTAGCTACTTCCTGCTGAGGCAGGTCAGAGGTTTCTCTCAGAGCCAACAGATCCTTGCTGTCTGTCAGAGGGACAATGAGGCCTGGGTACAGAAGGAGGTGGATTCGTGACCTGGAGGAGGCAAACTGTAACAAATGGTCTTGTGGAAAGGAAAGAAAACCTTTCAGTTTTAATAACTTCTATTGAAATAGAATTTTTCTCCTCAAAATTACCCCCATGTTTATCAAAAGAGCCAAATCAAAACTAATTTATCTATTGTATTTAATTTAGCCTGATTGTTTGCATAAACATAACAAGAATGGTAACTGACTACCTTTGCTGGAATTTCATGATTGAATCTTAATGTGCCCCATAGGGCCAGGAAGCCAAGCCATCCAGCTGCTGTCCAGCCTGCCTGCAGTAACTGCTGAGTTAGGTGAAGTCCTCACCTGTAGTGGCTCTACCCGTGCCCATGCCCTAGGCTTCAAGGCCCATCTCAGCCTTCCTACTCTTCACAGCTCAGAGTTCATGGGGGTCTTGCAGGGATACAGTGGCACCTTTATTGCTCCCCTTGTACTCTGACCAACTGCCAGTGATGGTAGGGCATGGGCCTGATGCTCTAGCATCAGATGTTTTCAGGGCTACCAAGTAGGATACCAAACTTTCTCATGGCACTCTTATTGGCTTTAAGTCTTCAGAGTTCAGACAAGGCTCTTTAAAACATGATACTCCAGTCAAAGTTTCTGGTTAATAAAACTACTATTGAGAATCGGTCTTATTGAATTTACACAAAGAAATGTATTGCCATGATTTATTTATTAAGTATTGCCAAATTTTGGAGGAATTGTATAAGGAGAAAAATATAAGATAGAATTTTTCTTGCTAGTCCTTTTTATGGTCTTTCCAAAGTAATATGTTCTGAATGTATTATAACAAAACAGTAACTATTAGATTTATTTTATCAGTCCCTCCCTAAGTACTTTGATATGAAAGGGGGTAACAGTGGTGTGAGCAGCATGGGACATGGAGTGTGATGCTAGAGTGTGGGCAGGGGCAGAGGGGGATCTGAAGGTGTCACTGAAATGGGAATTTTTAGGGTGAAAAAGACAGGCTTAGGAAAATTTAGAAATTGGGGGACCTTGGAGGAAGCACAGGGCTGCAGACCAGCAGAAGATTTATTAACATTAGAATGAGGGAGCTGGGAACAGCAACAGGTCTATGTTTGCATAATAAAGGGA